>ALYI01003445.1:0-91550 GCA_001969225.1 Ceriporiopsis andreanae CBS 279.92
ACCCGGAAGCCGAGTGGTGGGAGGCGGAGAAGGCGTTCCCTGTGTGCGACCTGTCCGGCCTGACGTCACAGGCTTGGGAAGCCATCACCGATATCGCATGCGGCGCTGTGGAACGCGAAGTCACGTCTTACAAGGGAAAAGGAACACCCCTTCCTTATTCGGGATGTGGCGGCCCAAATTGGATGGAAGACGCCTTCTGCATCCTGACCTCTCGAGGGATCGCCCCACTAAATGGTGACACCCTCCGATCCTTTGGAGACATCTGCCGTAACCACAAGCTCGAGTTCCACCAAGACCGTCGTGTGGAGTTGAGTCGGGACATTCCGTTCACGGAGCTCTGGGCACACTTCACCCGCGTGCTTACCTGGGAGTTCGAGGACCCGGAACGCGCTTTCCGGTGGTTGTCCCGTCTGTACGAACACTATCACTGCTCAGATGAATGCAGGCATGACGACGAGGCTACGTTTGCGGCTCGAGCTGCAGAACACCGGAGGTCGCACTCAGAAGCCATCATTATCGTGTCTGATCTCGTTCGGCAGCGAAAGCCCGCGGCGAGAATAGACTTGCGCCTTGCCGTCTCCTCGTGGATCCCCCACTGGGCTTGGCCACTCGTCGAACCCGCTATATTCCGTCCTGACCTTACGGATATGAAGCTGATACAGGACATCAAGGACAGTGCAGTGCTCACGGCGCTCGCCCTGCAGCACCTGGTGTCTGTCCCATACGCAGAGCTTGATAGTAGTGCGCAGTCGTAATGAATACCTTGTTCTTTTCTGACACATCTTCTCGCAGATTGTGCACTTCTGGCACTGCTTGTAACCACCCTCGATGCGTACACATCACGTGCCAAGGAGCTCAACGACAAAGCCCTTCATCCTCCCATCTTCCATGTCTGTGAACTCATCTTCCTGTACTCCACGACACCCGCGGAGAACATCGACTCTGAGCTATGGGCTTCGGTTCTATCCTCACTTGCGGCGGCAATCACAGCATACCTCACCACTACAGATGTCCAGACCTATGCCAAATATGACCAGCTCGAACACTGGGATGCCCGTACCAAGTACACCGAACCACTCGTCCGTCAACAACAGATGGCACCTATGCTAGCGCACTGGATCAGCGCATATATTCTACCGGCTGGTTTCGACGTCGCTTCGAATGGAACACCAACACCTTGGAGCATTCAAATAGTGCACTGGACCATGGTATATCGTGTGTTCCTGGTATCCGACCGCGCATGGCCGACGGATGTGCGTAAAGGTACGCAATTTGATTCAAGTGCGAGCACTAGCTAATACTGGCTCTCATCTACCTCATCAGATGACGACTGCACTCAGGCTTCAGACGAAGACGCGTACTTGGCATCTCCACCAGACGAAACGGTATGTGAAGCAGTGAGATCCATTTGATGATAGTGTGATGTTATCAACAATTATGATGCAGCATCTCGAACCGGGCGTGTGTCATCCTTTGCGATGCCTTGTAGATGACGGCGAATTATTCGGATCGTGTGTAATGCGTCACTATCAAGGTTCATCCGAACGCGAGAAGATCGAACACATCCTCAACGGAACGGAGCAGTGCCGTCCATACACCAGCCTGCTCTATGAAAGCTCGGAGCTCAAACCCGTTTCCGGTGCAAGTGTTCTTTGCGCGTACACACGCCCACTCGCGGAGGACGAGGCCCAGTGTTTCCTGCAGTTGAAGGTGGTGATCAAGTGCCAACCCCACGGATCCGCCCCACTTTGGTTCACAGTGTCCATCCAGCGCAATCACGATCCCGAGCCCCGTCATGAGACGAACAAGACTAAGGCTGTCCTCACTATTGCTCCTCACCCCCGGACGACGGACGATAAGCCCACTTGCGCGCCGATCCATACTTTGGAATGGGATAGCTCGGATTGGAGGACAGTAGGAACAATTGGCCACTTCTTGGACAGGGAAGGTGCCGGCCGTCGCATATCCGTGTGGGCGCACACAGAGTGAGTGCACATATATATTGACCAGTCATCCGCCGATCTGACTACACGCGCAGAGGCTCGGACATCGAAAATCCGCCCGTAGTTGAATATGTACAGATATCGGTTTCATTGGTTGGAAGTGTGCCCGAGCCAGACAGCCCTTGAGATTCACAGTAGCACTATGATTGCAATCCTAATGACGTTCAAAACTGCCCCGTGCGAACTTCAAAGCTGTGGGGGTGTCATGTACAGTGACTACAGTCATGGTAGCAGACTAAGTAACTTGACGGAGAATCCGCGGCGACGGAACAACCACATACTTTAATCCTCTCGCGAACGTCTCGCAGTGTTGCCTTGAAATGGCGAACCCTTCGGAAGACAATGGGCGCGATGCGCAGACATTATTGTAATAGTCCAATAAAGGAAGCAGCTCAGCTTTGGAACGCAACAAGGACAAACAAACCGCGAACGGACGTCTTTCTCGACCAGCTTTGGTTACGCATACACTCGCGTAACAAGAACATTATCGACGAGAATCACGACTGCTACATCTCGGGCCCTTCGGCTTCTTTGTGTTTATTTCGGCCACGAGTCAGCAATGTAGACCTGCGTTGATTGCGCCGCTAATACAGCCTCAAGCCTTACGCACGTTTCGCTGTTCCGCCTCTCGACAACTGCAACTGCATGCAGATGGCTAGCCTACCCTCTATTACGCGAGCGTACAAGAGGATTAAATGTGTGCGAAATCGGCGGACGCGGACTGATGCGTTATGACCAGAATAAACCAGAGCATAGGCGTAATCTAGATGCTCACGATACTGTTTGGACGGTCCGCATAGGTTCTGGGCGTCACAAACTGCAAATATGGATCAGCCCAATGGATGCAGTAACAAGTGACGATGCTTACACGATACATTAGAGTCTGAGGACAGAGCGCCCCCGGCCCATATGTCTGACGACGCGATCTCGCAGCATTTGTCTTCGGTATTATCGTGTAGTAACTCAACCCCACGGCACGACGCTAAGCATACACATCTTTCTTCGTGACCAGCGGATTCCTCGTGCGTACTAATGCGATCCGATGCATCGAAATGCACCTCGGGGATATCATGCAACAAGCCCTGCGGGATGCGAGCGGGCGTGACAACCCTGTATACGCGTAGTAACCGCCTCTACGCGATGCCATTGAACGCGCGTGCTGTCGTCGGAGATGACAACGTCAGACTTGAGGGCCATCGAGAATACAGCGTGCAGGTAGCTAGCAATTTGGACGAGGTGGCTGGATTCGAAGTCTGCATAGAGATTACCCCCGTAGAGCACGATCCTGACTGAGTACAAGGCGCATACACTGTGCAGAACATTGTTAAAACATCTCGAAACAAGGATCGTGGCAAGACACATCTTTCGGGCCTGGCGACCGCTCGTTCACCTTTGTGTGTGCTGGCGTGCACAGGCTCAGGATATGCACGTTTTGAGCGAGCGCGCCGTTCCCAGCAGGTTTTGAAGTCTTGTGATTCACTGGCAAGTTCGTCTTCTCGCGAGAATTATGGTACGTTTCGGGATCGAGGGCGTCATCGCGCTTGACCAGGGGCTGCGGCCTCTACCGAAACCGCAGGATGGCAGCCAGGGATATTCGATCCAGGGCAGCGTATATGTTTGACATGAAAGGTCGGCTGTCGCAGCGGTGTTGCTCTTTCGCGCATTCCGAGGTATCCGTGGGCAGCGGCGGACTCGAGCAGAACGGTGTACGGGAGGCCGTTTGCTAGAGGCAGCGGCTGAAATACGAGATAAGGATCAGAACGAGAAGGCAATAAGCTATTTGCGGCGTACCGTAGGTTCTACCGTCACTTAGATAACCATTCCCTTATTGACGACGTCTCACTCTTACTAGACCACGCGTAGCTATGGTGCGTCCATCGATAAGTGGCCGTCGAAGGCCGCTCACGCATGAGGGCAGAGATTGAGGAGAATGGGTGAACCCGACGAATTGCGAGCAGGATAGGAGGCGTGCGACGACGCGTTCGGCACGAAAGACTTCGAAGACGGGATTGCGACGACGAAGAGCACGAGGGCGGAGCGTGCATGTGAAGCCTCGACACGTTACGCGGCTGTAAAACTGGCTGGTCAAAGACAGCTCGGCGTATCTTCGACTCCTCGCCCATGCTCGACCCCGCTCCCTGTCCCACAAGTTCGCTCTTGCCTCGCCCGACAATGCATTCCTCCAATGCTCTTGATTCCGACCATCCGCACTTTCGCCATCCTGATCCAGACATCACGCGCGCCGAGGCTACACACCGGCGCACGCCCCTTCGCGCTTTATATGGCGGCGAGCGACATAGTGGGCCAAAGGGTGCGTAGTCCAAGCGAGCACGGAAAAGCAGACGGCAGGTGTTGGAGCCTTGCCTGACGTTCGGCGAGTCGTATGACGCGGGCTTCTAGCTGGTTACACATGGATTAAAAATATCGTATGCAGTCAGCTACGGAAGAGACGCACCGGGGCACGCAGCGCTCATTTCGATGAACAAGGACGGAACGAGCCCTTGGGTGGAGCATCGCCAGTCCGCAAGAAGGGCGTCATTTCATCGCAGGAGCCCATCCTCGGCACGCCAAACGCGACCTGTCGTCTGTGAACATCGGGGATGGAGCTGTACATGTGAGTATGTGGTGGACATCGGTGTCGACGACGAAGGAGGTCCGGTGGAGAGCGCCCGCCAACCAGATCCGAGCGAGCTGCCGAGGACCCCGGCATCCCAGACCCCGATGTCAACCACGACCTCCTCGAACCCTCTCTCGCCTCAGTTTTCCTGCTACCGTCGGCCATCGCGCCCAGCAGCCTTCAGCAATCGGAAGCATAGTCTGGCAAGATGACTCGGTTTTGGACAGTTTGACCCGTGCGCGCTGTGGTTCGGAGGTACGCGTCCACGACCAGCAATAGACATCATCGGCTCAGTTGGTGTGTTTATGCAGAGGTGCGGTAGGGTGCCACCGGTCGTTGACGGCCGCGCGAAATGTGCCATGTATATGGCGGCAGGCCCTCCAGTACACGCAGACCGGGACTTGACTCCCCAGCCTGGAGGATCTGGAGGCCGTACTGTTGACATGGAGCTCCCGGTTTCGACATGGAATACGTTTTCAGGCGGTGGGGGGCCGGCCACGCGGCGAGACGGTGGTCATCCACTATCGTTGAATCACCTGCAACTTGTACCGGCCCCGCGTGAGTCGCTTGCTCAACGGTTACAGTCAGATATACTGAGGTCTTCATGCTGAACGTAGAGCCGTCGTAGAAGGGTTATTGTTGAACGAAGACGGCTTCACCTCGGCGTTCGATAAAGAGGCCGACAGCGCGTTTCGAAGACATGTTACGCTATAGACTGTATGCTATGAATTATCGTGTCTCTCAACATGCGCGCGATGTCTGACCGTGCCTTGTAGTACTCCAGGTCCCAGGTGGCCTACTTGATTTTTTATTCTGTATCGCTCGTTAGAGCACGCCTGAGCGTGTTGTCGAGACGTAGCAAGTTGATAAAGCGGGCTTTTGCATCGACCGTCGTACGTCGTCAAGACCAGGAGCATAACAAAGGAGGAATGGACGGCGTCCCGAAATCTTAGAGGCGATCATCGCATATACTTGATTTAGCACGTAACATCGACCACAAGACACGGCACATGTATGCTACTGATAAACCACTTCACAGGCGTAAACGAGGTAATATCCAGTCAAAGCGATTGTGACATATTGATTTGCTAGATCATTTAACATCATCATCATCTAAATGGGCTCGGAGTAGTCTGTGTCGAAGAGGTCACGTAAAAGAGGCGCAAGCGCGCTCGCTAGATCAATCAAACCCTGAGCAGTAGGTCGCAACGGCCCAACAGGCCACGATACCCCAGCGGCTGGAGGCCGGGCAGGGCGTTGAGTTAGGTCGGCGTGGAGGATAGAACGAACATAAGTGAGAACATCAGAGTCAAGATCTGGTAGATCGCAAAAATCGAACAGATCGTCCTGTATATTGCGCAGCGCCGCTTTGGCGACGAGGATATTGGAGTCGGTTGGGTCCATGAGGCCGGCCGCGTCAACGATGTTCTTGCCCCACCTCTCAAGGAACTTCGCCGATGATTGCATAATAGCCATGGCGTCTTCCGGCTGCCAGTGCTTCGTGAGTGCAGTGAGCGCAATGGCAGCCGTAGCGAGTACCACGTCGACGCCCAGAAAATCAAGTCCGGATGAGCTGTCGGTCTGCTGAAGGCAACCTAAGGCCCACAGACACGCCTGCTTACCTACCAGCGCCCACGAATGTTTATTGAGTATTCAAACGATGTGAGCGGTGGGGTGTGTAGGAACTCACAATTTTTCTCGATTCGAAGCACCGGCTCAGCGGGTGGGCTGTCCAGATCTCGGAAGAGCAACAAAGTAACGAAAGAAGCTCCCGTGTCCATGATATCGAGATCTCCCTGGTCGCATCGAGCGTCCCACAACTGCTGGAAGGTGCCACCCCGCGGTGCATGCAGAAGGTAGCTCGTCTCGTATATCCGAATCAGAACTTTGATGGCCGCGCGTCTTAACGGGTCACCCTCAAGTCGTGCTTCAGGATTGAGCAGACCGAACCGTATGGTGTGGAGGGCGGCGTTGGAGACAAGGAGATTCAAGTGAGTTGCTTGTTCGGGTTCTTTCTGCTTGGCAGCCTTGACAATCTTCTCTTTCCAGTCCCAAATAAACCGCGCCAAGGCCTGCAAAAGTTCTAGGGCTAGGCTATGGGACACCCAGTGTTTCCCGAGCGCGATAATCGCAATGGCGGCGGTCGCGAGAACTACCTCGGGTACCAAAACGTCAAGCCCAGCCTCGACCGCAGCGTTTCGGTTGAATGTGATGTAGACCCGTGCGACGTTTGTCTTGGCAAAACACTGTAGGGCCCAAACACATGCCTGTTCCGTCACTAGCAATAATCATAGATGAGGAAATGGCTCGATTGATCAAAAGGAAACTCCGATGACTCACGGGTTTTGTCGAACCGCAGGTCATCTCGATGTTGGAAAAGCAAAAGCGTTACGACAGAATTTTCCGCTGTCATGATGTCGAGATCTGCCTGATGTTTGCGAGCTGTCCATAGAATGTCATAAAACTCTGTGCGTGTTGTGCGGGAGAAGAGATGCCGCCTGCGCCTATGGAGATGATGCAGCAATAGGAGAACTCGGAGGATATTGAATCGTTCGTTTTCAGAAAGCTCGCCACCAATAGATTGATCATGGTATTCCGAGTCGCCATGGTTCGCATGTTCTTTCGCGGCGTCTCCCGAAATCCGCGCACGATGCCCGCGTGTGTTACTCGCCAAAGCATAGCGGAGATCCAGACGACTGCTGGACGAACCTACGCCGCCACCTGTATCCTTCATAAAGGCTATACTGAGCTCGGGCAAGGCAACAAGCAACAGCTCAGCATGCCGCGAGGACATGCGCGTTTCCACGCGGTCGTAGAGCTCCGGATCGCCATCGGGTAGTGGTGTGAACTTCAGGATTGCGTTCACCTCGCGAAATTGGAAGACGTTGATGACAGCTCGAAGAATACAGGGTGTTCGGACAGAATGAGGAAAGCGTCGGAGGGCTTCGTTGGTCTTGTCGAAGGAGTCGCGATCCATAGTCACCATGCTATCCACCAGCAAAGCACAGTCCCTCTCCTTCCACATCCACTCCCTGAACTCGTCTGGAGCCTGGATGTGGATCAGCTCACGCAGAGCCTGGATGTGGTCGTCCCGGGCCCGGGCTGCCGTGCGAGCTGCCTCCCAAGCCATGGCCTGAGTATGAACCACATTCATCTCAGCCATGTCACTCCAGGCCGCAACCACCGCGGAATGCGGTGCCATTTTCCGAAATTCAGCTAGAAGAATTGCTTTCTTCCGAATATGGCCCAGATATTGCTGCTGCTCCGGTGTCAGAGGAATTGCGGCCTCGGACGGCTGGTCTTTCTGCAAGCCTGAGTCCGTAGCTGGTCGACGCTCTCGCCGCCGAACGAGCCGATCCAAGAGTCTCAGAAACACGTAGTGCTCCTGCATCAACGCTGCCCTAAACTCGACCACAGTCTGAGCTGTCGATGCCGCTGCTGCTACTTCGACCTTTCTGGCGGCCTCGGCCTTTGCGGCAGCGACAGCCTCCGCAGCGACAACTGCAGCTTTAGCAGCAACCGCCGCAGCCTTGGCCTTCGCCTCTATTCTTGCCTCGCCAAGCTCTTTCTGGATATACCTCTCGGCAGCCGCTATCTCTCGATACTCCCAAAAGCTCTGGATATCCGGGAGTGCAGCATGTACGGCGACCATCCAGTGGTGTATAGCAGACATCCAGTGATAGGCGATGGACATCCAGTGATGTGTGGTCCATGATATCCGTTGCGCCAAGTCAGTGACCTGTATAGGCAGCTGCCAGGCCTGTGAACCACGGAATAGAACGAGTAAAGGCTGCGCAGCCCAAGAAAAGGGCCGAGTGAAGAACACGATGGTGATCGCGATCAGCGGGACAATGGGGGATCTGTATGGAAGGGACGAATCAAAGACTGGCACTGCGATCAGCAGCACGAGAGCTCCCGCCGCGATGCCTAAGAGGACCTCGAGAGGGCGGACGATAGTGGGGTAAGCTAAGAGCTGTTGCACAAGTCCGACGAGGAAGAGGACGACGGCGACTTGAAGGAGTAGCGGTAGGAGGAGGATGATAGTGGGAACCTGCCACTTCCGCATTTTATCCATGCGCTGTTTCTGTAAGCGTACAATGTCCCGGGGACCGAGCTGCTGAGGCAAATGTAGATAACGCAGCCACTGTTGCGCGCTGATGGCGAATAAAACCACGACGAGGCTTAGTGCAAGGCTGAAAGACCACAAGGCGACTGGTTTTGTGATGACTGCGGGAGGTGCAAAGTTGTTGGTGATATTCTGAACCGTGTTGGGCGGTATTGTGCGATTGAACAGCTGTAGGGAGATCCGCTCTAGCAGCTGTGCAGAGGTGTCTGCGGGGTCCTGTTGGAGCTGGGGATAGCCTTGCAACACAAACGAAGTAACCACCGCAGAGAACAAAGATGTCTATGTCTGAGATCAGCCTCACGATCAATCAGAGAGATCGGTACAAAAGCATACGACGATGAGCAAATTGTCGAGCTCCTCCTTCCACGTTGTGACGGTTTCCTTATTCTGCTTCTCCGAAAGTGCTTGCGCCTTCTCCCAACCTTTGACGGAATTGTTTTCCTAATAGACATTATGATGCCCGTGGACCCAGATCGTCGGCAGCAGCAACCCACCTTATGCTCTTGGCTACCGGCGTCGTTGTCATGATTTTTCCAAGCCTCCAGAGCTCTCTGCATAATTTCATCAGATCTCACATCTATTTGGTACAGGAGAAAATACGTACGAGGACCGAATCGGCCAACTCGGGCTGTCCGGACGCCGGTCCTTTCTGGAATATTGTTGAGGGATCGCGGAAATCAGCATCCATTGCTTGTCGCGCCTGCGCGCACGTGCGGTATCAGTGCACCTATGAAATAGATAGGGCACAGGCTCGGTACATACTGTGGAAGCATCATAGGGACCAGTGGCGGACACGGGTTCGGCAGCGCTGGTTTGACTTGTTGATTCGGTCTTCGCAATCACAGGCTGGGCTGGTATTGTCGCGTCGCCGGGTGCAAATGTGGACGTGAGTGTGGCGGTGGTCGTCGTCGAGGAACCATCTAGTTCTTCCACCGAGGGCGCAGAATCGACAGCGGCGGTGGGTGGCAGCGCAGCGCCTTCGAAAGCCGTAATAGGGCCACGATCGGCCTCCATTGAAGTTGTGTAGCGGCAGTTGGGAGAAGGCGCGACGAGCGAAGCGAGCGGCGGGGCTTGGACAAAATGTCGTCTGAGGGTCGTATTGCAAACGACAACGATACCACTGACTTCTGCGTCTAGTCATAAGCCGTGCCGGCACAAGTCCATGGTTTAAGGGACATGAATTTGACGCGCAGCTGGGGCCTTCCATTCAAGAAGAGTGTTCGTCCAATACTGTGGGAAAGATTGGCTTCAAGAACGAATCCAAAGGAGTGTAATAAAGGCGTTTCACGCGACAAGATGCCGCTTCGATGCCGCAAAGGTCGGCCGCGTGGACCGTTGTGCGAACGGGTGTCGGGCATATCGAAGACAAATCGACCGAGTGGCGGACGAAGGAATTCCGTGAGATCTGAGACATATATGCGACCTTTGGATGACTTCCGTGTACGCCTTGTATGTCCTCGCAAATATGTGGGCCTGACGAAAGGTTCGATGAAAGTAGCGGCCCGCCCGCGCGTCGAGCGGTAGAAGCGGCCCGGGATTTCTAGTTGGTAGCTCTCATACTTCTCGGGAGCTGCTACGGCTACGAGATATTGCGCAGACCGGCTATAAGATGAGATTCGACTAACAAACAAGCTACGTATTTTGCTGACGACGAGCAGGAGGGGCCCGAAGAGCGCGATCGATGTAAACTCGACTTCACGGGCGGCCGAGCGAGGAATGGTGCTGAGCGCCTATCCGAAAGTACGGAGGAGCCGATAGTGAGCACTCGAATTCATTGCGCTGCATGTGATCTTCTGAGTTTATTGGACGAGACTCCTACACAATGCCATGATCAGCGCTGGAATCGAACCATTCTGGTTTTGCGGCGATGCGTATGACATACCAGTGTGGTGGGTTTGCGTCCATTTGCAGGCCACATACAATCTGAATAGGGTTTGATACTCGTCATTGCCTTCCATGCAAGACGAAACCTGGAGCGCAACTCTGAATCTGGTTCGCTAAAATTTGTGGGCTGCCGTTGGCCGGGAGAAACCTGCGCGACGACAGGTGTGGTTATCCGAATCTTCATGACAGGTAGAGTACTGCCGGCTAGCCACCAGTCGCCTTCAGCGACCGCGGTGCGCCGAGCAAGTATCGTCTCGAGGTTTTCGTTGAACGGGTTCGCGTACTGGGCAGAAAGACTCCGTGAACGGTGCCGCGCACTGCAAGCACCGTTCTCGTTCGTACGGTTGTCGTCGGCTCTAACTTATACCGTATATTTATTGAATATACAATTGTATGAACCGCACGAGTCTCACCTGAAAAGCGGACTCATATTCTAGGATCCCGCTCGAGTCGCCCAGCCATCTCTTCGAGCTTGAGCTCTCTACCCGCAGCTTCTGCTCGACTAAAGAACCCTGTCCTGTCAAACGCCGCACCCAGCCGCTTTTCGATGTCGGACCATGTCCAGCCTGCGTCGTGAGCTTGCTCCCTTGAATTCATCGTGTACGACGTCGTCCACTCGTCAGTCGGCCTGCATATTCGAGAAGACGGCCCGACCATGCGCGTGAGGATTGCGAAACGCAACCGTGCGGCGTGTTCCTGCGTCAGGTCGACAAGATGATCACGTCAAGACAGACTAATACTCACGTCCTCGACGTCCAGATAGGCTCGCATCCCGCATGCCGTCGCGGATGCGCTCACCATGACTATCGCGGTCGCGTAGCAAAAGGCCTTCGTACAATACAGGGCACCATAGAAGCCATCATCGAGATAAGTCATTGCTGACGAGCTCCCATAAAGGCCGGAATGCGAGCGTTGCTGCAGTGCCAAGTAGTGCGGTTTGCGATAGAGACCGGCTCGAAGATGTAGTCGTAGAGGCGAGGGTGGAGGCGGGGCGTCTTGTATCGCGGGGTATAATGGTAAGGCCAGATGTCGACGAAGTAAGACTCTAAGAGGGTCAAAACCGCCAGGGCCACTGTCGTGCAGCCAGCTGCGCGCGAAAGCGAAGATGAGGAGCCTGCCTCAAGCGATCCATGCGAAACACTCACCAGAGATATCAGCACCCCCAACACCGAGAGATTAATTACTTCTCGTCAGTGGCCTTCGTGCTCGCCATCTTGGGTGGTCGTCCGTGCGAGGCAGCAAATGATATTGGCACACGCAGGGTTTCTGGCCGTCCTCGTCCGACTGTTACAGCACCCACACCTCAGCTACACGCAGGTTCTCATCTCTGTTCTCACGTTGGGAGCGAACGAGTACTTAATCGCGTCTGCGGGCAGAAAACGTTAGAAAGCAAGCATCCGGGCAGAGTTGAGTGCGCGCACCGATCTCAAACAGTGTGCCTGTCGCATTCCGTCCTGAGATAGCTGTTTTCCTCGGAGCTTCGTTCGAAGAAGGAGGCAGGAAGACGAGCGACGGGCCCTTTTGACGCAAACACCTACAGTCTGTAGACGGCAGAACCACAGAGAGAGCTCAAAACGCTGAACATGACCTGCGCCACTGCGACTCCAGTCGATATTGAAGGCCAGGGCTTGCGCTATGCGTTTGGAGCACTTTGTTGTGAGTGGTGGATCCGGGACGTTGCAGACTTCGAGGAGGACGTTGCAGGCGCCGCTCAGCCGGACCCCGAGTTCAGCTCTGGCTACTGTCGAGGACCCCAATTTATGCGAGACCGGCGACCGCTTCCAATTGCAAGTCTTGCAGCACGTATGTTGCAGGCTGAGTCGCCTCCACCACAGATCACGCTCTCTGGGTGTATATGCTCCCTGCTGCTTGATGTAGTCAGTGCGACGCGTCGGACGCGTGTCCATCGTGCCACCTAGTAAGTACCTCAGCGTCGCGCTCGATCAACCGCGACTGTCCTTCCACCGCATCGGCAGCAAGTGACCTCGAGCAGGAACTGAGTTTATTCCCTTTATAAATACCTATTTTCTAACTGCTCCCTAGGGCTTTACTGGTTTTTACGCGGCCGTTACATAAGCAGCCACGCCGCAGCCACCCAAAGTTATTACGCCGGACCTCTTGGTCCGGCAGCGGATCCTGCATATTTACGCTTGGTCTACGCTGGAAGTGATAGGAAGACACCGAATACTCAGTACGCGATAGATTCAATTGCCAGTTAAGAAAATACTTGAACCTCAGGCCGCATGACGCCTCATCGCTCGCGCCGACGCCGCTAAGAAGAACGTGAATAATCCGTCTCGAGCGCGTAGTATTCTGGCTGGAAGAAGACGAGGGAAGCGAAGGGAAATGTCATTCATAACTCTGCATTTTGGACTTGGATGGGCAGAATACGATGAGAAGTAATGCGGTGGTCGGTTATGACACCGCGTGTGCGAGATTACGACCGTCAAATGCAAGCGGATACATGTCAATGTCCAATTCCAATACCAAAGCATGCAACAGCTAGTGACATGCCAGTCTGAGCCCATCATCCATACAAGTCCCCAAAATTGAAGCGAGCAAGAGCTCTCCCTAGGTTGATGGCCGCTGCAGCTACAGGATGTCCCATGGCCTCACTAGTCTGAGGTGAGACGGGAGGGAGGTGCGGCGGCAGTTGACCAGTAGTGGGTGGACCGTGACAGGATAGAGTGAATAAAGTATGAGGTAGCGCGTTCGAGTCGGCATCAGAGCTGAAGAGCGGACTAAAGTCTTTGAGATGCGTAGTCATGATGTCGCGAAGGCTGCAACAAAGGCAAGGAAGAGCAGCTTTGGTAACGCGAAGATTGAGTTGAGTAGATTTCGTCTCGCCCGTGTACGTTGGCCCAGTTGTTTCAATAACGCGTTTAGTCGTCCACGTATCGATGAATGTTGCGAGCGACTGCATGAGCGGCGCAGCCAATGACAGATCCCAGTGCTTCGTGAGACCGATCAAGGCAACGGCGGCGGTGGCGAGAACCACCTCCGGAACCAAAACACTGACTTGGCTCACGTCGTGACCATCCTCTGCAAGGACCTTCGAAGCCTCGGTAAAGCATCCATGAGCCCATCCGCATACTTCCTCCACATCTGATGGCATTCACCAATACAATATCAGAACAAATCATTCATAAGAATTGTGCAGACTTACACGTCTTGTCGAATAACAAACTGTGGCGATGCTGGAAAAGCAACAAAGTGACCACCGAAGCTGGTGACTCTGTGACGTCTATGCGACCTTGGCCTCTCCGGGCCTCCCACAGAAGCTCACGAAACGCTTCGCGTTCCGACGCGTCCAGTAGATAGCCCCGCTGCTCGTGCAGATGATGTACCAACACCAGAATCCGCGCGATATCCTCTTCGTCCCTCTGGGTCGTCCAATCTGCGGGCAATGCTGCCAGCAACAACTGTGCGTGCCGCGTTGACATCCGAGTTGCGGCGCGATCGTAGAGGCTTCCATTGCCATGAGGGAGCATGTAGAACGTGAGGACGGCTTCCGGGTCGTCAAATTCGAAGAGTTTGATGACCGCTTGAAGTGTGCACCTCGTTCGAAGGGCGGACGGAAAGAATTGTAGGCAGTATTTGGCTTGCTCGAAGATGTCGTGGTCCATCATCACCAAGCCATCCGCCAAGAGACTACAATATAGCTTTTTCCACCAAGAGTTTCTGTAGAAGGACTCCACCTCCTCTTTATTGTAAACGGGCGCCACATCCGAATTGCTGGCCTCCATCTCCCGCATTTCCGTTTCCACCCTTTCAGTTTCTCGCCTTTCTATTTCCCGCATTTCCCGGGAAACATCCCGAGCACAAGCCTTCTCGTTGGCCGTGATCTCTTGGTACTCCCAGAAGCTGTGCAGATCGAGGTAGTCGGGGTCTCGGGATAAGGCAAACCACATCTCGCCACACCAACCACAGATTCGACGCCAAGTGGAATCGAAGTGACGCAGTCTGCGCAGGAACCCGCCCACAATTCGACGTAATCGCTGCGGGAAGCGAATGATGAACGGCAAGATGATCAGAGTCGCCGGGACGATTGGGGATTTGTAAGGGCGCGAGGCATCGAAGACGGGTATCACGACCAACAGTATCAAAGTGCCGATTCCGATACCCACGAGGATCTCGAGTGGCAGGACTACCGTCCGTGACGTGTCCAGTAGGAGTACAAGCCCGATTAGGAAGAGGATGACGGCAATCTGCAACAGCAAAGGGAGCAGCAGGACGATGGTATGGACGTGTCCCTTCCGGATGTTCTGCATACGATGTTGCTGCAGGCGCACGACATCGCGCACACCGAGTTCTGCCGGGAGGTGTAGGTAGCGCAACCACTGCTGCACGGCAATGGCAAATAACACCACGAGCAAGCTCAGCGTGAGGTTAAATGACCACAGCGTGGTCACGCTTGTCACCCCTGCAGGCGGGGAGAAGGAGCTGGTGATGTTGTCTATCGTGAGCGGCGTGATTGTGGAATTCATGGTTGTGCTCCCAGTGACTGCGAAGGACGATAGTTGCAGGGAAATTCGTTCTAAGAGCTTGGCAGATGTGTCCCCAGGGTCCGGTTGTAATTGAGGGTACGATTGCAGCGTAAAGGAAGTCACCACAGCAGAGAACAAACTCGCCTGGTTCACCGATGAGCTGATATTCATAGCGATCCCTCACTGATAAACTCACAATTATAAGCAAATTGCCGAGCTCGTCGTTCCATGTCGTGATGGTATCCTTATGCTGCTTGTCTATGACCTCCCGCACTTTCTCCCAGCCTTTGAAAATGGTATCTTCCTTCTCTGGCCGTCAACATCATCGTGAAACCGAGGCGCCAGGACAGCAACCTACCTGCCGCTGCGTATCATCAGGTTCCGTGCTGTTGCCCATCAGAACGGCGTCCGAGGACGACGTGCTCGTCATGGCTGGTTGTAGATCGCGTAGCAAATACTTATTCGCGCAATTATCCAATGGATCCCAGACGGCTTAGATGTCGTTATCGGGTCGTGGGTCAGAGGCGAGGACGGTCGACCGCTAACCTTGCAGCTTCCTTTAAGTGAAGGCGCGCGAGCGACGGGAACTACCAGAGGCGAAAAGCTCATGGTTGTGACCGCGGCTCTGTCAGTGAGTAGATTGCAGAATCGGTTATGCAGCGAATGGCGGAGCGGCGGCATCTGCAGTCATCATATTCTGGATAGGATTTGATACTCATCAGCGTCTTCCATTCAAGAACTCAACTCGTAGCGTACCTCTGACTCTCATCGCTGAAGCTCGTGGGCCGCCGTTGGGCCAGGCACAATCTGCGAGACAAGAGGAATGGCGATACGAAACTTCATGCCAAGCATGGTTCTGTCGCAAGGAGCCGCCAGTCGCTGAAGCAAGCTAAGCAAGTACCGCCCTGGAGAGTTCTGCGTCCGGGGAAAGGGGAACCGTGAGCCTGACCGCACACCGCAAGGATCCCTCTTTTTCGTACTGTCTTCGTCGGCTGTAGATCATATTGTATATTGATTGACTATACAACCGTGTGGAGCCCGCGAGCCTCACCTAAGAAGCAATTTCATACACTACGATCCTGCTTGAGTCTTTCAGCCTTCCCCTCAAGCTCGAGCTCTCTCCCTGCAGCTTCCGCCCAACCGGAGAACCCTGCTTTCTCGAACGCCGCACTCAGCCGCTTTTCGGCGTCGGGCCATGTCCAGGTCGCGGCTTCATCGGTAGCTTGATCCTCGCGGGAAGCGTCGTATACGATGCCGTCCTCTTCGCTAGTCGGCCTGTGTATTCGCGAAGATAGCTTGGGCATGTGCGTGAGGACTGCGACGCGCATCCGCGCAGCGAACTCCTGCGTCTGAATGATAATCATGAGTTATCAGCCGCCATTGACGACATCGATACTCACGTTTTCAACGCCAAGGTATGCTCTCACTCCCCATATTGTCGTGAGTGCGCCCACCGCGACAATTGCGGTTGCATAGCCAAATGCCTTCGCGCAATACACAGCGCCGTTGAAGCCGTCATCAGAGTTAGTGGTTGCTGACGAGTTCGCCAAAGAGCCAGAGACCGAGGAATGCTGCAGTGGTGCGGTTTGTGGCAGAGACCGGCTCGACGATGCAACTGCAGAAGAGCGAGCCGGAACATTCAGCATAGTTGATGTTCGGCGAGGTGGGGGCGGCGCGTCCTTGAAAGCGCGACTTATTGTTGAGGCTTGATGTCGACGAAGCAAGACGATCGGAACCGCCAGGGCGACCGTCGTGAGAGCCAGCTGCGCTTGAAAGCAACCGTGAGGAGACCCGGATGAAGCGACCCTCGCGAAACACTCACCAGAGATACAGGCACCCATCGCGGCATTGTCGAGGATTTACTGCTCGCCGCCTCAAACGAAGCCTCTCCTTTGACACCGGGGCTCGTGTTCGCCATCTCGGTGGTCGCTGGTGGTGGTCCGGGTGCAAGAGCGGGTGTCGGGAGGAGGAGGTGGAGGGAGCGCCCATGCGCTCGGCGCGGCAGCAAAATAATTGGCACGCGTCGGCTTTCTGGCATTCTTCGTACTCTCTCGGCTGCTACCACGTCCTCTTACTTCAATTACTCGCAGGCTCTCGTGTATTTTACTCCATTGACAAGCGTGAGGGCGCTCGCATGTACCAGAAGAATGGGCACGACCGCCGCTCGGATGGCTCTAGTCGAGGAGGTAGGACAGAGGGATTCTTGAGACGGCATGGAGGCTTTGTCTTCGCTGGTATGTCATTACTCTCTGCGGCAGCGAGTATGTCAATGATATATTGCAGGCTCTCGACGTTCCTAGCTCTTCACGCAGCCGCCCAGAATGTCTGCCATGTGCTCGACGGGTCCGTGTGAGACGCCTTATCTGCCCAGCGGCAGCCAGACTTCGCGACCAACGTTGACCCTCTTCGCGCAATCCCCTCTCGTCTCAGACCAGCCACGTCGCGTCTTAGATGATGAATACGCGTCGCAAGTTCAAACCAACGCATCCAGCGTCGGTGAAGCCGACTCGGAGGGCTGCGCATGCCTTCTCCGTGGACACGAACGTCTCCGCATACGACCGTTCAGATCCCTTCGCTGCACTCAACGTCCTGCGCCAGCTTCTCGCGTCGCTTCCCGCGCGTTTTGGCGGATGTCAGTTCAAGATGTCTCCCGAGGAGCAGAAGCTCTCAATGCATCTGCTCACCATCGTCGAGCCCTTCGTCGGGCCCTCCCACTGCTCGTCGCGTCGCGTCCTCACGCGTCAGCCCACGGAGCTACTGGACGATGTGATCTTCCAGCTCGACTCCAAGCGCGACCTGCTCAGCCTTGCGTTGACGTGCAAGCGCATGCACACCATCATTTTCCCGCGTCATTTCGAGTATCGCGTCGTGCGCGCGAAGGTCAGCTCGATCAGCCTTTGGAACCACCTCACGGTCAATCGCGCCCTCGCTCGCAACGTACGCGTCTTAGAAATCGTGGACGAACGATCGACGGACGCGCTCGTCGTGCCGTCCGATTTAATGACGACTGATACCGATCTGGAGTCTTCCGACGACGAGCTGAACATGCACGCTAAGCAGGAGCGGTACCTCGTCTCCGCCCTCGTCCGCATGTCCTGCCTGGACAAATTCATCTGGTCGTGCAACCACTCCCCCATCTCGATCGAAAACGTCTGGTCAACTTTGCTGAGGTCGCACAGCCTCAAAGAGATCAACATCAGCGACAACCTCCTTTTCACTTCTGTGGACGACGATGAAGAGGGGGAGGAAAAGTCGAAGAAGAAGCCGATCGTGGTAGGCCTGTTGAATCCGCAGAATGTACATGATCTGATATTCCGTCTCTAGCTTCGCGATGTGCGCACTGTCGCTTTACAGGCGACGAAACATCTTTACGGCGCTACAAAGAATCCGTCACTCGCTCGCGCGTTTGCGATGCTCGGGAACTGCCCGCAACTTGAGGTACGCTACGCTTCTTCGTCGCATCCATCATTTTTCTCATCGGAGCCTCTGCAGGACTTAACGGTCACCTACACTCAACGGCGGGGCGGCGACTACCTATCCCCCGTGGTTGATGATCTCTTCATGTGCGGACGCTGGCCGGCGCTGCGCTCGCTGAGCCTGTCGAACCTCTGGTGCACGCCGCACACGGGAATCGAAACCGCGGCTGCGTTCCTCGCCGCACACAACAACCTGCAAGTGCTGCATCTGGACATCTCCACCGTGACGGGGCTCGGCGGCGCGCACCTCGTACTCCCGCCGGACGCGCTCCCACAGCTTCGCGAACTGCAGAGCAGCAGGGAGGTTGCGACCGCAGTGCTGCAATGCCCATGCTCCGCTCCTGGCGGACGCCCACTCGAGACGATCAAGGGTGTGAAGCTGAGCGGTTCCGGGTGGGACAACCGCTTCTTTGGTGCACTGAGAGATTTCGGTAGCAGCGGCATACGTCACATTGAACTCGGTGGCTGGAATGACATGGACGACATCAGGAAGCTTGTTGCCTGTGTTCCATCCCTTACTTGGCTCGACATCGGCAAGCGGTCTAACAGCAACAGTGTCATTGAGCTCTGCCTTGCACCAAATATCCAGCCAAGTGGTGTTGGCGGTACAAGCAGGAACAATGTTTCAGTGCACCCCAGTGTGGTATGCCTTCTTCTTCACAAGAGACCCACATCACTGACTGGTTGTTTCTCTCATATAGCTAGAGTGGGCCACCCTGCTGTCACCGCTCCCTGAACTGACAACCTTCCATGGAGTACATTTCTTCTATGCTGTCAATTCCACAGATCCAAGTGGGCCAATCACAACCTCTGAACGGAGTCGACTTCGGAAGAATGAGGAGGTTGCCTCGGTATTAGTATGGAAGTGCCCCAAGCTGCGGAGGATAGATCACTGGGAGGAAGGCTCAGCAAAGGTTGTTATTCTTATCAGAGATGGAGATAAGGTTAGATACGAAGTTAGACGAACTAAGATCTGAGAGCAAAAATCTCTATACATGTCATGGGCTCAAATGTTGATGTGATTTTATGAGAACGTGTGTGATTACTCAAACAGCAAATCATCTAAGGGAATAACCTCTTGACCTTTCTCTCTATGACTCATTCCCCAGTATGTCTTTTCTCCATAGGTCAGAGACAGCTCCTTGCCCTTCTTGATGTTCTTGGCTGGTTCAGAAATAAAAAATTATTCAAATCAACACATATTTGAAGAGACACTTACTAGTACGATATGCAATGTGATGATTGCCATTAACATACATGACTGCAAACTGTTTAGTATTATTCCAACAAAGACATTGATTTACTGACCTTCAGCAACAACATTTGTTTCTGCTATATCACGGGGATCATTTGCAAAGCGAGTTTCATTCCCTACATCAAAGGCATCTAGTGCTTCTCCAGGATTGAGATCAAAGGAGTAGTTGAGATTTGCAAAGACCGATATCATACTATGCAAAAACACTTCTATAAATGTCAGAATGTCAAGAATATGAGTGAACCTACTTTTGTGACCTTGCATGTGTCTCCCCTGCAATATCTAGCTGAGCAATATAGTCTAAACATACAGAGAAATATTGAAATGTCAATATGTAAAAGTGCTCATCTGACAATTGGACTTACCACCCACATATTGACCTTTCTTTAGGTCCTTTGCAGCAAATGCACCAAAACCATATTGGCTTTGTTGAATTTTCACATACTAGCAGTAAGTTAGCACCATCTTGTTTTGAGATAGAATTACGCACTGCAGTTTTGTCTTTTTGAAGATCAAAGTTTGTGCAGCCATGATAGCTCTTCACTGCCTTTTGCTTACTGGGCCTAAAAGATTTAAGCAGCATTCTTCTGAACAACTTTAATCAGCATACCTGACTGTGTATTTGTGGCAGATCTCTGGAATGCATTCCCAGTGGTTTCGAAAGCATGGACATCTGTAACTCAGGTCATTTACATGATTTGCCAAGTAAAGGAAATAAAGTGCTCACTTTATTGTCCTGCAACCTGTTGTACAATGACAGCCAGAATAACGCAGTGCACCTGCAAATGTGATCAATTTGGTTATTTGTATATGTTGGTATAACTCACATTGTGTATCACACGAGCAGTTTCTTTGACAGTGATACCCTGCCTGATAGCAGCTGCAACTAGATTTGGTGCATGATCCTAGACAGTCGCAAGATAGAATGCTAGAATGTCATCAGCACTTAGATTGTTCATCAGCCTATAATTCTTACCCTTCAAAAGAAAATGCCTGAACTCCTGATCCAAAGTCAGCTATAACAGCTCTCATCAGCTGTTAATCAACTGAATGACACTGTGATATGCATACTCCACTGCCTAGGTTGTTTTCCCTTTACTGATGATCTTGGCAGCACTACAGCAAGATCAGGTATCTTCTTGCAGCGAGCTGCATACACCTAACATATAAATATATGAATATATAATGTTATGAGCCAGGCAGTTACATACCTGTCCACAGGTAATGCCTCGTAATAGTTTAGCAACTGTGCATGGCCTCTCATCTGGGCTTAAAGTCAACAGAAGGTCCAAAGCTTTCTCTTCGTCAAGACTTGTTGTCATGGGTCTGGGCTGCTTGACATTAGGAATGATGAATCTTTGGCCTTTATGACTATTTTACCATAATTGAGAAGTCCATAAAGCACTTGTTGTGGCATGGTGTTTTGCCTGACTTGATCAAAGCAGCATTGTACACCTGAGGTGCTACTGCTCGAATAGGTTTCCACCCATTGAGATATGCTAATTGGTTGTCATAAATGACTAAAGAAACATGGTAAACTGACTAACTACTCACGGTGTCTATAACACTGAGCTTGAACACATTCTAAGTGTGGGCAGAATGATGCTGCAGCTTCATTGAAAGGAGCAAGATTGCTCTGCTGGTTTCGCCTAGACAGAGGATATAGTTGTCCTATCTCTGAGTCTGCAGGAAACCTGCATGTCAGCCAAGGCCAGTTGTCCCTATTTTTTAATACTGAAATCATTGAAGTGATCAAATGTATAGCTGAATTAGCACATACCGCTGATGCCGTGCACGTGAAATGATGTCTAACAAAGCCTCCACAATTTCGTCAAAGTCCATATCTGGATAATAATCTTGCAGGATTCCTGATACTGCAATATCATCCAGATAGAACTTGCCAAACTGATTAACATCAGTAGCAGTCATGCCTGCTGTAAGGCGCATTACAGTCTCAAAGAGGATGAGTGTGTCTTCAAGTGAATAATATCAGTCATGTTAGCTAATAAGGAACACAATTTGGGACTCACAGTCAGGATCAAAGGTTGGGTTTTGCCAGGCAATATCGTGGAAGAGGGCCATGAATGCATATTCATCAAACCCGTGTGAATGTACCCCACCATATCTGATGGAGGACAAAGAGACCATATCTGAGGTGCAATTGAAGCGTACATATGATGGTGCAGGAGCACATGAATGGTAGCGGGAACATGGTTTGACTCTGAACACTGGGCTCACAGACCGCACCTGGACATGGGGTTGTGGAGTCAAGCCACTAGTCATCCATGTAGTGATGTTGCCAAAGGTATTGGAAGTCTCGAAATCAAGATCACACTCGATTTCGCTCACATCATTGAGTGTAGCGAGCTGTGTGTTGGTTGTTGTCAGAGCTTCCAAGGCTTGCAGGCATGATGAAAAGGCATCCTTATAGAAATTGTGCCAAGTTTCTCTGTAAGTGGCGGCCATTCTGTTCTGTACCTCGGGTGTGAGACCTATTGGGGTTACTGTGTGAGATGTGATAAGCTCGAAAGACAAGATCCTGCTGAGTTCTCACCTGGTGTGCCTACATCCTCTCGATCTGCAGTGCTCAATGTGTCTTCCGTGCTCAATGTATCCGATTTCAAATCCCGATCTTCATCAATATCGCTCGATGCGTAGTCCAGCGAAAAGTTATAGTCGTCGTCGTCCGACGGAGCGAACAATCGGGACATTGCAAGATCTGCGAGTGATAACGCGTCGTCAGCAAAATATCCGGAAACACCCCGCGAAATGACAGAACCCCAGCAACTGTGCCTACGTGAAAGGCGACTTGTAAGACCGTAGACGATGGACCGTCGCCAAAGTGTGGCCGTGCGAGATGATGGTGAAGTCGAAGCGTCTGGCGCTTAACGCACACTCACCTCGACCATAACGGCGACTTCTCATGGCGGAACGGACAGGCTCCAGCATGCTCTTCGCGAATTTCAACCAGGATTTTACGTGAGCAGCCCGGCGAACTCGAGAATAAAACGCAGGCTAATCAAAGCAGATGCATATCGGTGGGTACGCGGAAGGGGTACAGCATCACCAACTGTGATCCATTCGGTCGCGTCTACACGATGAGTACGTTGCACTCCGCTCTCACTCTATCCGGCTAGTCGAACTGGCTATATCACAGATGACGGTGCAAGGGGGATAGTAGAGATGTTGTTTTGCACGTCGCTCATCGCGTTAGTTGGCGCTGCGGACCAGCCACAATCTAGTCCTCGCAAGCTGCAGATCGTGAATACCAAGGTATGCCGAATGCTTCGCGTGTATCAATGGCCCAATCCCCCCTTCATAATGTCTATGCTGGTATCACGGGTCCGAAGCCTGTAGACGCAGTCCCGACCCGCACGTTCGATCGCCAATCCTCTCCCCTGTTCCCCCAATGCTTCATTCTGCTCCTCGAAATCTTTCCTCTCGGCTCCAAGTTATTCACACACTTTCAACATTCTCTCTAGCGACAATCCATGATCTGCGAACTACTCTTTCCCTCCTCCATCTTGGCCGTGAAGCTCAATCGCAAGACACTGGTCATCGTGCTGGAAGTTGAAATCTACATCTACGATATATCAAACATGAGGTTGTTGCACGTCATCGAGACGACTCCGAATCCCGAAGGTGCGTTAGTGCAATCTCTTTACTGTAGAAATATTCCGCTCATTTGCCAAAAGCCATCGTCGCTCTCTCGCCATCGGCGGACAACTCCTACCTCGCATACCCGTCACCTGTACCCTCTCCAGCAACTCTCACACAGCCCACCACTTCACCAGCACCTGCTGCTCCGCCGACGCCGACGACCTCCCAAGCAGGCGACGTATTGCTGTTCTCGACGCGCTCGCTCACAGTCGCAAACGTCATTCAAGCGCATAAGTCGCCAATCTCTTTCCTCTCTATCAACTCTACCGGAACACTTCTTGCGACCGCATCCGACAAGGGTACAGTGATTAGGGTTTGGAGCGTGCCGGGCGCGGAGAAGCTCTACCAGTTCCGTCGCGGAACGCGGGAAGCCAAGATCTACTCGATCAACTTCAATCTCGTCTCGACACTACTTGCAGTCAGTTCCGCGCACGATACAGTACATATCTTCAAGCTCGGTCCGCAGAAGGCGTCGTCGAGTACCTCAAACGTCAAGCCATCGCAGACACCATCAAGTCCCTCAGGCTCTATCGACAGTCGGGAGGGAACTCACAGTCTGGATGGCGGATACGAAGCGTTTGTGGATAAGAAGAAGAACAGCGGTGTATCGTAAGTGCGCGACTTCACTTCGGCGGGTTGAATTCTGATGGTGAGTCCAGCTCGAGTCTACGACGACGCTCTCTGCACCTTATCAAGAACACGACGACTTCCGTTGGCGGTTACCTTCCAACGGCTCTAACGGAAGTCTGGGAGCCGTCGCGGGATTTTGCGTTCTTACGACTACCTTCCAGTGGTGCACGATGTATCGTCGCCCTAAGCGGGTACGTTCCACCAGCGTCGGAGTCTCGACTAGCTACTGATCGTATTATGTAGTACCATGCCGCAAGTCATGGTTATCTCATCTGAGGGATACTTCTACTCTTATAGCATAGACCTCGAGAATGGCGGAGAATGTTCGCTGCTGAAGCAATACAGGTACGCGTCAGCTGTCAATGCTGCGCCCACACTGCTCAAATGTCCTGCGCACAGCTTACTTGATTCAAACGACGAGTCCTCAAATGACTGAAACATCGATACTCAGAGTCTTACTGTACCTATTAGCCTAGTCTAAGTCTGCTGTTTAATGAGTTTAGCGCAGCTGTCTCTCACGTATACCCGGATTGTTTTATGGATGCGTTCTTTCTAACAGTGCACATCTTGTGTCGTCTTCCTCGGCATCTCCAGGGGAGCGATTATATGACAGCAGTTGTTTCCTTGCGGACGATTCAGAGGCATTGCGTCCGAAGCACGTTCGAATTCTCGGCGTTCATGTCGCTTCTGTTGCTGACTCGACGAAATCTCTATCGTCGCAGTACTGCGTCGTGAGCCATCGCAACTGCAACACCGTTTATTGTTTCTCGTGTACTCGTACTACTCAAGCTAACTCGGCGCGAGACTCTGTGACCTTCAATTCACCTTCCTTCCCTTCGTTCCCAGAGTCGACGTAGACGACGCTCTCATCCTCATAGTTTGTCTCCTTCACGGTACGGAGTACGAGAAAGGCGAGGGGAAACGAAACGAGCATCATACTCCAACTCGCCAAGTGCTCGTTGAGGAGCGGCGTTAAGGTAGTGTCCATACCGAAGGAGACAGCAGCACCTGCACTCTGAAGTGCATTGTACATGCCGGCGAAGCGGGCGAGCTTGAAGGGATCATTGGTGAGCGCACTCATGATCCAATATATCAGTGCCTTATCGCACGAGTCAAGGAAGTAATCTGCAACATATGATTAGTATCTAGGAAGAATCCGCTCGCCGTGCAACCAACGACCTACAGAAGAAAAAGAGGGCCCCTTTGCCCGCATAATCGGTATCTTTGTAGTTGATCAGGCTGCCATTGTGCACTGCTCGGTAGTCGCGCTTGAAGGTCACTTGCCACGACAGTCCGACAGACCATATCACGATAGTCAAGGTAGCGGTCACGCCTAGACCAAGATATCCGCGATTTCTGCGACGTAGCCATGAGGTGTCGAGGACGAGGTAGCCCATCATTAACGCGCCAACGATGGAGCCGGCTCCTTCCAGTGTGGCGTTGAGGGCGCGAGTTGGACCGTCGAACACGGTCGCGTTCACCGAACCCAGATATGGACCGGAGAACATGGAGCAAAAGAGCATAGGGATGAGAACGAGGAAGCGCCAATCCCGCAGGAGTTGCACCATTCCAACCAGCTCCTGTTGAACCTTCGTGGACGTGTCGAGCTTGACAAGGGAACCGTCTCGCCGAATGATCCGATTGGGTGGAAGGATCAGCACGGAGGACGCAACTCCAGCGAAAACTACGATTAAGAAAGCCTTGTGTCTGTGGTGTTAACGAGAACGTAAAGACGATGGCCGAAAGTAAGCTCACAATATAGGTCGACGTCGACACCCCACCCAGACCACCATTTTTGACGTTAAGAGCAAGAGCAATCACAGCCCCAACAAAGGAACCAAATTGGAATATTGCCCAGAAAACGCCAAATGCCTTGCCCTTATCCTTCTCCAGCGGGTAGCTCATCACAATGACGCCTTCCGCGGAGAATAAAAGCGCGGCTGCAATACCCAGGATAGCGCCAGAGAATATCAAAAACCATCGTGTACCTTGAGTCTGGAAGCTATGAGGTGACGCATGAGACCGCTGCTTCAATCGGATACATTCTATCGCAGCACTCACCACCACAGGGCCCCGATGTACAGGGCGTATCCGAGAGTACCGAGGAACAACGTCAACCGAGGGCCGAGCACTAAACGGCAGATCAGACCCATGTCGTATCTTGTTCTCTCGCACTTACAGTTGTTGATACCACCGCTGATAAGGCCAGTGAGCGCAAACATCGTGTACAAGACGGCGTTCGAGGTGTCCGAAAGCGATATATCTTCTGTGCCGCCAGCACCTAGATTGGTCACTGCCGCGTACATTCCGACTGTGGCAAAGCTAACATATAGTCAGAAGACGTATGGCTTCTGTTCATGGCGGGGAACGTACCAAGTGATACCGACAAGTATCACCTGCGTCATAGGCGATCTGTGAGTGCGATGATGATGAGCCTCGGCCTCACGATGAAAGTCCGTGCTACGATACTTACCTATAAAACATCAGGAGTCGTGGAGAGGGCATGGGGGTCAACTCGTCCTGCTCGTGTGAGCGGCGGAAATCCCAGTACTTGCGAGACACGGATGCAAACTGTGTCTCGCCTCTTATACCCAATGCACCGTGATAGAAAGCGGCCAGCCTGAGAAGCAGCCGGTCACCGACATTCGGTGAGGAAGCCACATGCGACGTGCGTTCCGCTTTACGTGTCGAAGTCGTGATACCACCTGATCAAAATGTCCCCGGCGGCCCGTGCTGCACAGTCGACTGTATGAAGTACGGAGGTGAGCGAGGTGTATTGCTCGAATCAGAAGGGATAACCAGACGCGCCGATGCTCAAGTCTGTGTATCATCAGAGTCTTCCTCGGTGTTCCTGTGGGAAAATCGGACACCACCAGTATAACAGGCGCGTGGAGTACCAGCGGTACCGCTGGTGATGCTGGCACGAGCCTATTCGAGTGACGCCGCCCAGGCTATCAGGCGCGACGACCCACCAAGTTCTTTGATAACAGGACATAAGATACAATGATGTGCATGTCGTGACCCCAGTAGATAAATGCCTGAGTTTACGCTTTCCGTGACTAATCTGTACAGCTATCAGAATGGGCTTCGACGACGTGGAAATGACGGAAGCCTTACTGGAAAATAGAGGGTTTTTTGACGTGTCAGGATATGTTTACACGACTGCGTGGATGACTCCGTTCTTCGTCCTTGATGATGTCGTGGGCGTCCACGACACTTTCGACTATGTAGTTCGTGTCTTGAACTGTGCGAAGGACACAGAATGCGAGCGGTAGCGAGACTAGCAAGATTAACCAGCTGGCTAGGTGTTCGTTGAGGAGTGGCGTGAGGGCCGCGTCCATGCCAAAAGAACCAGCTGCACCTGCGCTTTGGACAGCATTGTACACGCCTGCGAAGCGGGCAAGCTTGAAAGGATCATTAGTGAGCGCGCTCATGATCCAGTATATGAGGGCCCTATTGCACGAGTCCAGAAAATAATCTGAGCAGCAGTCAGTGTCTGATCATACAGCTCGGCAGAAGAGTACGCACATAAGAAGAATAGGATTCCTTTCCCCTTGTAGTTCGCGGCCTTGTAGTTAATCAAGATGCCGTTGTGAAGGCGTGGATAGTCGCGCGTGAAGGTGACTTGCCAACTGAGTCCGATCGACCAAATGACGACGGTCAGCATGGCGGTTATGCCCAAACCAAGGTAGCCACGATGACGACGTCGCAGCCATTTTGTATCGAGGACCAGGTAGCCGATCATAAGCGCGCCGATAATTGAGCCAGCTCCCTCTAGCGTAGCATTGAGTGCACGAGTTGGGCCATCGAAGAGCGTCGCGTTGACGGACCCCAGATACGCATGGAAATATAACGAGGCGAAGAACATAGGCAGAAGAGAAATGAGGCGCCAGTCTCTCAGAAGAATCAACATCTCTGTGAGCTCCATCCGGATTTGAGTATCTGTGTCGAGCTTGACAATGGTACCGTCGGACCGAGTGATCCGGTCCGGGGGAAGGATCAGGGCGGAGGATGCGATACCGACCAGAACGACGACAAGGAATACCTGAATGCTCGATGAGGTGCAACGTAGCGAAAGATAAACACATGTAGCTCACGATGTACGTCGACGTCGATACCTGGTCTAAACCACCGTCCCTGATGTTCAGGGCAAGGGCGATGACAGCCCCGATCAAGGAGCCAGACTGGAAAATGGCCCAGAAGATGCTGAACGCTTTACCCTTATCTCGTTCGAGTGGGTAACTCATCATAATAGCGCCTTGCGCAGACCAGAGTAGTGCGGCAGACATCCCCAATAGCGCGCCCGAAAAAATCAGAAACCATCTAGTTCCTTGTGTCTGAAAGCTACAAGCCCATGTTGAGTATATCGAGAGGCTTGACCAACACGTAACCTACCACCAAAGCGCTCCGATATAGAGCGCGTACCCAAGCGTACCGACAAATAACGTAAGACGGGGACCGAGTACTGTGTGCAGAATAGGTTTAGTTCACGTGCTTTTCTGCAATGTCCAGGCGAACACTCACAATTGTTGACACCGCCCCCAACGAGACCGGTGAGAGCAAACATCGCATACAAAACGGCGTTCGAAGTGTCCGAAAGAGAGACGTCTTCTGTACCTCCAGCACCCAGGTTGGACACCGCGACGTACATTCCAGCTGTGCAAAAACTGCGCCTGCTCAGGCAAGTGTCTCGAATGCTGGACTGGGGAGGGCATACCAGGTAATCCCAACAAGTATGACTTGCGTCATGGGCGATCTTAATGTGCGAGTATGGTAGGCATATCTTTCTTATGGAATGCATACTTAAACACGCACCTGTAAAAATGTGAAAGCCGTGAAGATACCATGGTGATCGACCCGTTGTGGGAGGAACGACAAGTACTTGTAGGGCGGTCTGCGCAACATTCGGATGGGACCGTGGCACTTTATAGTCGATAGGTAGACGGGATACTGCTACGGCCCGGAGAAGATGATCAATGCATCTGTAACCTCGTACTCAGTATACGCACTTCTCAACACGTCGGCGTCACAACACGAACTTTTGCGAATTTTCCGATTGACTCCGCTCTGAACACTTGCCGCAGCTGATACTGCCCTCCGCTGAAGGCTATCAGTGCCGTTTGATAAATGGTTGTTGGAATTCGCTAAGTGTGCAGACTGTGAGAGGACGCAGGACTGGCAAGATGATAGCGTGCGCGCTTCGACGTATGCGGATCACTGTAAAGCTGCGCGAGCAAAAGCGATCAGTGGTGACTCTCAGTTATTTACGCGGAAAATCTGGACCTAGTGAAAAATGCACTGACAGTGATAAGGCGACGACCACGATAGCGCAATAAAGGTGGCGTGTAAGTCTCTCGCTGATCAAAACAACTGAGACTGATTGGAGAACGTAAATGCGACACACGGTCGTGGGCAAACAGAGATCACGGATTTGAGTCGGAGGGAACGTAATGAGCGCCTGTGAGTCGGACTGTCTACCCCGCGTTCTGAAGGTCCAATGTGTAGCCGTACGTGGGCTCTCGGCTCTACGCCGCAGAGACAATTACTTCCTTCACACTCTCCTTCCGCGAATCGTTTTCCGTCAATCTGTCCTTTTTGACGTCATCAACGTACACGACTTTCTCGTCCTCGTAGTTTGTTTCCTTGATCGTACGAATGACGAGGAAAGCGAGCGGGAGTGATACGAGGAGCATGATCCAGCCTGCGAGCAGCTCATTGAGGAGTGGTGTAAGGGTGGCGTCCATGCCGAAGGAGCCAGCCGCGCCAGCGCTTTGTACATGCCCGCAAATCGAGCAAGCTTGAAGGAATCGTTCGTGAGAGCGCTCATGATCCAGTAGATAAGCGCTTGATTGCATGCGTCCAGAAAATAATCTGTATAACGGTCAGAACTACTACCCAACCACGAAAAAATATCTTACAGAAGAAATAAAGCGTGCCCTTCCCCTTGTAATTTGTATCTCTGTAATTGATAAGGTTTCCGTCGTGGATGGTCTTGTAGTCGCGCTTGAAAGTGACTTGCCAGGAAAGCCCGACGGACCACACGGTGATCGTTATGGTAGCGACCACAGCTAGGCCGAGATAGCCGCGGTGGCGGCGACGCAACCACTTCGCGTCGAGAACGAGGTAGCCTATCAGGAGCGCCCCAACGATAGCACCGGCTGCCTCGAGTGTGGCGTTGAGCGCACGCGTCGGTCCGTCGAAAACAGTGGCGTTCACGGACCCCACGTAAGGATAGAAGAAGATTGATGCGAAGAACATGGGAATGAGGGCAAGCAGGCGCCAATCCCGTAAGAGATGGACCATTTCTCTGAGCTCCCTATGGACCTTGGTGGATGTGTCAACCTTGACGACAGTGCCATCAGGGCGAATGACTTGGTTGGGAGGTAGTATGAGGGCGGAGGACGCGACACCGACGAGAACAATAGCTAAGAACGCCTATGAGCCAAGCGCTGAGTACCAATTTTGCCGAATAATATAGAGGATGCTTACGATGTATGTCGAGGTGGATACAGCGCCCAGCCCTCCACTTCGGATATTGATTGCAAGAGCAATCACGGCTCCGATGAAGCACCCGAACTGGAAGATGGCATAGAAGATCCCGAAAGCCTTGCCCTTGTCCTTTTCAAGTGGGTAGCTCATCATGATGGCCCCTTGCGCGGACCATAAGAGCGCGGCTGAAACTCCAAGGAGTGCCCCTGCTAAAATGAGGAACCACCGCGTGCCTTGGGTCTGGAAGCTTAGACACCGGGACCGCGTATTGAGATATAGTTTCAGGCGAAAAGGTGCCGCACCTACCACCAAAGGGCCCCGATATAGAGTGCATAGCCAAGCGTACCCAGAAACAACGTAATTCGAGGGCCGAGCACTGGAGGTCATCTCAGAAAAGCGAAGCGGGGAGCATATATGGAACGCAGAGACTCACAGTTGTTGATACCGCCGCTGATGAGGCCAGTGATAGAGAACATCGCGTAAAGGACGGCGTTGGAAGTGTCCGAAAGAGACACGTCTTCCGTCCCTCCGGCACCCAAGTTGGTAACCGCAATGTACATTCCAACCGTAGCAAAACTGTCGATGGGGTCAGTAAATGCGATGGGAACACCACCAGGTCAAGGGTCACACCAGGTGATGCCGACGAGCACGACCTGCGTCATTGGTGATCTGCGATAAACCCATCAGCACAAGTATTCAATGAGGGAGATGCGGGCGGGCGGACTTGCCTGTAGAAGGCTGGAATATTCGCACTGGGAGCCATGATGATCCGTGCAGGAGAGTGCGCGAGACTTGACAGAGGGGCGTGCTACACTAAAGAACGATACTCTCTATTAAGTACTGAATGCCTCGCATAGCTCTGGGAAGAAGATACCTGGATTCAGAGAGAGGCCTCACACGTAACACGCAGCGTTAATAGCATGATAGCGTGTACGCCTTGTGTCAATAGTCTTGTTCGGAGGCTTTCGGCGCAGCGCCCTTGAAAGTTGTCGCTCCTCGTATCAAGGGGATGCGGATCGCCTACTGATCAGAATGTGCGCATTCAGAAGGTTGGATGGGAACGTGTGATGACCATGGTGAGATGGCACGGACAACTCACCACACCACGGCACTCTAGCACTCGATACGCGCCCACTAAAGCCTCACCACTCGCCATGATCAACACCCGCTGAGACGAAGGGATGGATGAAACAAGATCAAGGTAACATACCGCAGGGTTTTGCGGGCGTTGACCATTTCGAACAAGTAGCACGCCGGACCACAACATTCCCTGAAGGTTGATTGATATAATGCTGCGAAAGTACATCAACTATGAACACACTGCTCACTGACACGATATATTGAAACGGATGTTTGAGAGGCTCTGACGGGAGACATCGTCATCATTCGAGAAGTGTATAGTGTGATCCTGGTCTGGTCATTGTACAAGTTGTTGGTCTTGTGTTGATCAGAGAACTGAGAACTGAGTTTCATAAGCTAACTACGTTACGTAACGTAACTCAGGTTTAGCGCCGAAGTGCAAACCTCGTTAGCCCGACGACCGTGTACAAGACGATAAAGCCACGAAACAACGACACAAGGAAGCGGCAAGGGAAAGAAGGAGGAAGCGAGAGAGATGGGAAAGGGCAGTAAGGCCCAGGTGTAATTAGCAGGGGAGAGGGGTCATGAGGACAGGTCGAGGAGATATAATAAATGAGGAGGGAGGTGGAGAGGTACGGATGCGAAGCGCGGTACATTAGACCTAGTACGTCGTTTGTAGTCCCCCCATATTCTACCGGCGAGACGAATAGATGCGGAGTGCCACCCATTTACTACAGAAGTGAGGACGCGCCGATCAGCTACAGACAGCACTTCGTCAAACGATGTGGGCGGCATCGTGCCGAGGTAATATCGCGAGGCGGACAGCGGCCAGATGTCGTCGTCATCCGCGAACAGCGCGGCCGTGGTGCGCAGCAGAGGCTCCGCGAGAGAGGAGCGGGTCTCAGCTGTGGCAAGCAGCTTCGAAACCTCTGCGTGAACGGACGCAGCAGCGGCCGTGCGGAGTGACGAAAAAATCGGGCAGTGGACGAAGACGTGGAGCGGCGTCTCGAACACACTGCATCCGAATCGACACCAGGGCGCGATATCACCAAGGCGGAGGAAGCGTGTGAGGGCTGTATCGAGTTGTCCGCACCGTGCGTAAAGCTGCACCAAGGGGGAGTAAGCGGAGGAAGCACGTATGTATGGGTGAGCAGGGGGCAGAGAAAGTCGTCGAGTCGGCGCCGGAATCTCGTGAGAACCACGTGGGCGACGCCCGCCGACGGGCATGAATCCGCATGATGGGGAATATGTCGCTCACGCAAGGAAGACAAAGCAACTGACAATCATCCAAGCAGCATACTAGATACGAATAGCATCGCCGACAGCAAGAGATCGTAGATTACACAAAACATGAGAGCAGCTCGAAAACCGTAGCATCGCGAACACTCTGTTACTGGAAAAGTCCCTTGACTCTTCCCTTGGCCCATACATCTTTCAGTTCGCACGACGAAATGCCAGTCTCGCCTGATCTCCACCGTCCCACGAGGTCTCTTGCGACGATGGGTGGGATGTCCTTGTGCTGTGTACCCACGGTGATGTGCATCCGCTCCTTGAGGTCCTGCGGCAGATGCACCACAAACTCAACGCCCTTCGCGTGCCCATCAGGCTCGTCCGTGGATACGGAGAGATTGGAGACAGTCACAGCCATGACACGGTCATCCCATACGATGTGGTCCAGCTGAAAAACGAAGAGTGGCGGGGAAGGCCGAGCGAACAGCTCTTTGCAGCGATCCCAAAGGGGCTTGTCAGCCGGGAGGCCCTTCTCGTGCACAAGAGTGATATGAGGACGCTCGATGAGTCTCCGTCGCGATGTCAGGTCTGCAAGGTAGGCGGCAGCTGCGGGAGGCGCATTATCCTCGGCGAACCGTTTTTGCAGTATCTCCTCGAGGTTAATCTCGGGAAGGAAGCCGTAGTATCGTGGTGGGGTAGCCTTTGCCTTCTTGACGTCCGTCGTCTTTGGCGCGTAATTCCGTGCGACTGCTAGTGCCTCACCCATCTGTTCTGCCGTGGGCCGAGGGACACCGAGCTCCTTCACGCACGCGTCGACCGCTCGTGCCAACGCGTCCTCCAGCGACTCCGCCATGTCCATCTCAACAGCCACATCGACCTCCTCCGCGTCGAGCTCTTCGGCGGACTTGACGAACTTCCAGATGACCTCCTCGTGTGACTTGCCCACTGCATCGCCGTGCAACGACTGGTGCTTGTCACCTCGCGCGAGGACGCGGTCGCCGCAGATCCGGTGAATTGTGGCGAGCGGGAGGTCGAATGACCAGTTCAATGCCATGAGGCGCACTGGTGGATCGAACGTCGCCGTAGCATCTCGGAGTTGTTGCCGGTGCTGCTTCAGATGATTATTTCTATCGAGTGCATGCATAAGCAGGCAAGCAAACACGGGAAGCTTGGTAGCTGTAGCACGTACTTGTCGGCCATGACCACGTCGTGGGTCTCAAGCAGCTCAAGAACGTTTTTGATGAAGATCGGCGCTGACTTTTTGTTCTTCACATCGTCGCTTTGGGTGTGACCGAATCCGAAGAGGTGCGCCAGCGCAACGGCGACGGTAGTTTTGCCTGCAAATCATCGTTGTCAGATCGAACGCAAGATTGAGGCTGCAGGTTTCATGCATACCGACTCCAGGAACGGCTACCGGTACGATGATGGTCTTCCCGAACTTCTTGTTGTCCTCTTGCCGCTTCTCGACGGCGACCCTCTCGTCCTTCTCAAACTGCTCCTTCCCTTCTTCGCTATTGAACCACTCGAGGAACCGGTCCCGGGTTGCGATGATCCCCTTGCCCTTGGTGTACGTGTCGAACTGCGTCCTGTCACGCTTGATCTCCTCGATCACCCAGTTCACATATGCACGCGTCTCGGGCCGTCGTAGCTTGCTCTTCGGCAGGTGCGACGCACTGGGGCCCTTCGAAAGTAGCATCTTCGTCACCTCGCGCCAGTCGCGATACATCATGTACGGCTCGTCAAACTTGACCTTGAAGAAGAATGACGAGCCGGGTTCATAAGGCGAGGCATCTCGCCCAATGCCGTCTTTCGTCGGCGGCTCAGAGACGTGCGTGCGGACTACGAAGCCCTCGAGTGGCTCGCCTAGCCACGTGCCCTCGTTGCCAATGCGCTCCGTGAACTCTTTTACTTCCGCAATGGAGTTCAGTTCCGTGGACTTGGTCGGGATGAAGCCCCATTCCCGCGCGAACGCGTCGACTACGTCTGGCAGCATGGTCTTGAAATGCTTCGAGCATTCGTTGAGTCCGTGCAGATGAAGCCCGGTGTTCTCTTCGGTAATACGCAGGACATGCTCTTCGAACGAGTCGTCGCAAAGCTGGCATGAAATCAGCCTCATTGAGCTATTCATATCAAAAGTAGCGCACCTCTGCGATCGCAGTCCAGTTATGCGCCCACAACGTCGAGGCAAGCTCTTCCTCCGATTTGCCGACGTCCGCCAGGTGCTTCCGCAGCCACCTTTCGCCGACCTGCGCGTGGCTCTCGCCCTCTTGGCCCTGCACCGCGCCGATAGAATGCTTGGAAGTGATGACAAGCTTGGTAGGCGTGAGCGCCGCGATGAAGATGATGCATCCGTTGGCCTTGAACGTAAGCGTGTACGGAGGCGCTGTATGCGCCTCTAGAGAAGCCCACTACACGTGTGTCAGTAATAGGCTGTGATGAATGGGCAGATAGTGTGAGGTGAGAACACACGGTACTCACTGTCGTCCATGGCACCTCCCCGATGTTGAAGAACTTGTCGTATCCGCGCGCCACAATCTTATATCTCGTGTCCCCGCTGTCCGACTGCTCTTCTCTCGTAAACAGACCTCTTGCGAGTGTGGGAAACGGCGAAGGTATATCGTAGTACTTGAATTCGTTCATTTTCCAGCTTCGCACCGCAATACTAGGGTCCGCTGGGGCCGCATAGTCGGACGACCTGACCAGTTTCGGGGACTTCTTGGATAGTTCGACCAAGCTTTGAATTAGCCTGTGGTCCTCCTCATCGATTGATAACTTCGAAAGCCCACTTGCGAACTGGGCATGCGCGTCAGAGGCCATGGTTGTATGGTGAATAACACGTAGGAGAAATCGTGGAGTGGGTGCTAACGGTCGTCTACTTGTGAGGACTAGCGTTTCGAGTACTTCCATGCACGAAAGATCAGGTAGATATAAGCGTGCAGTCGACAGACCGCAGCATAAGGCGGTGATGATCTGGAGCCAAGATGTTCTCGTAGCGAGACATGAGTCCGAGTCGCACCCCACCTCCACGGCCGCACAGCCGTGGATGAAGCGAAGGCGCCTATCATCCCGACGCCCGACGTCCCTTTCTTGGGTATCGCGTCGGGGTGTTCAGAAAATTGTTGTGAATTCGGGCAAAATTTCTCAGAGGAAGATACAGAGTTTTGGTCATGGTCAAACAACATAATGAGCCCAGTAATCGAGCTTTGTTGTTTTCGTAGCTGTCGGCCGGTAACTCGTCTCTCTGCGATCCTACCGTCCGTCCTTCTATGGCGAGCCGAAGCTACTCATTGAGAGAGGCAGCGCAGGTTTCAGATGCAGCACTACTTGAAAGTTCACGAGCGTGTTGCTACATGCATCCCTGCGGTCGCTTTTGAACGTAACACATCACCTGGTACGGATGACGACTGGGAGTCGGTGAAACGAAAGGATTGTGACGCACGATTTCTCGCGTTAGGCTGTAAGGTACAGGTTGTGGTCGTAATTGATGTGTATGTAGAGGCTGCCAACTAAGAGGCCGGGGAGTAGACGACAAAGTTTGAGAACCGTGCTGACGCGCTCCCGTATTCCTTCATGGACGTGTCGGCTTCGATGGTGATGCCGTATGGTCAGGCGACTAACGACGAAGCTACCGTGATAATCATACAAACTTCCCATTAGTGCACCGAACTCTCAAACGAAGCCGTAGTTACTCACGGCGTATGTTGATCCTGCGATGCCTTGAAGGCCACTCTTTCGGACGTTGATGGTAAGTGCGATCACGGAGACAATTGAACGGAAGATGGTCCAGAGCACATCGAAAGCCATGCCCTTCGCAGGTTCTTCTTCTTCTCGAGGTGGGAGCTCATTATGATCGTGCGGCACATGCAAGATAAGAGGCCACCCTGTTGCTCTTGCCTTCGGTGAGACGGTAATGGTCGTGCAAAGCACAATAATCATAGCGTCAGGAAGCTAAGCTATGCACCGCTCGAACACTCTGCCGTTACTTCCTGTACATGTCTGTTGTGGCGTTACGTATGGATCTAGAGAAGAATATGTACACACCAAGTAGAAATACCAGGACACTCAGCTTATGTCCTCGACAAACTGTATGCGATGAAAAGCATCAGTGTCCGGCCGTCCAGCGGCGAGGTGCCGTTGATACAAATGTATGTATGGGTGCTTTGAGTCGGGGAGCTTCATCGAACCGGCCGCGGCGAGTTCCGTTTAGGTTGATGAGGCCAAGCGATGGATGCGCAATATGCCTCATCGACCAGCTTTCACGCCCGCGTGCACAGAGCCGAAGACCGAATGTTTTCCTGGAGTCTTCATCGTAGTCTAGGGAGACTTTGTCTTGGACAGGACGCCACGGGTGATCAGATCGTTATCTAGATCACCTACCGACGGACAGAGTCACTGGACTCGACACCATGCGTTCGCCATCCCCTACGAGCCTAACCGTTCATTTCATCACGGTGCGTCGTTGGTGGCGCAGAGGCGAAGCGAAGCGCACCGCAAAGGTGCGAGTTCAGGCAGAGAGCCGCAAAGCTCTCCCCCAAGAGCTTCGAGCCTCGGGCGCCTGCGTGTTCGTCAAATTGAAACTTTGATCTACGTATTCTAGTCAACAAGGCAGCAAACAGCGCAAGATACGCCCACCTACCGGTATGCTGTGGTTCGATAAGAGACGGGGAGCATCAAACGCGGCGCGTACGTATCGCGCGTGCGAGCATATCTCCACGCGGTCCCACCGAGCGACGGTCGAGGTCCCTTGAAACGGTGCGCTCTGCGCCCAAACTCTGCTTTTTTCACTAGCCTGCCCCTGCACACTTGGGGCCTTGCAGATATACGATCGAAAGTCGAGCAAGCTCGTGTGCTCGCCCCGCCGCCCTTTGCGCCAGATCAAGGTTCCATCAGTATGCCCACATGGGTCCGTCGCCAGCGAGTCAGGTGGCAAACCGAATGGCGTTCAGACACCGGAGACCCGCTTCGCGCGGTAGCAAGGTCCACATCAAAGGTCAGAAATGAAATGATCTCTCGGTTGGATATGGCTATGTCCATGAAGCTCGCTGACATGACCGGTGCTGCATGTCGTGACGCGCTGCATGCAGTCGGCGGCGGCACTGTGTTTAAGACGGCTATCTCTGCTCCCGAGGGTATGTTTCCATGCGGTCGTACCCCTCCGTTCGCTGACTCCTGCGATGCGACGTGCGGCAGCGAGGAGGTCATCCCACATCTACGTGTTGCGAGTACGCCAAGGGACGCCACCCTGGCCGGGTGAAGTGTGAAGCTTTAGAAGTCTGAGACAGTCCAGTAGGCGATAAGGAAGTAGTCGCATGTACCTGGCGGTGGGTACTCCCCTGATAGTCGCTGTGCTGTACACGTCGCGACTGGTACACGGCGCACTAGCGCATCGGTCCACCTGCGATCTTGACTTGCTGCATTCGCGGATGCTGAAGACCGAGGAGATATTCATTTCTTTTCGCGGTTCCTGTATCAATTGAAAAGCGCGTCAGAAGCACGGCGGGGATGATACGAGGATATCACATTCTCACCGTCCATTCTCCTGATCATTGCATCACGGCGCCGCGCACAACGTTGTGCTCGGCGACACCGTCCCGCAACCCACGAGTAACACCGCCCCCATTGCATTGTACGGGGTGCGCTGCCCGGGAAGGTCCGTCTCGGGCCACAGCCTGCAGGCGACAGCACGCCACCCGCGGGAATGGCCAGCGAATATGGTGGCCACGACATTGAAACATCCCCGTATCCGTAGTCCATGGGCGCATCGGGGCCTTGGCTAACCGTCGGCGACGGCCTCGCTGCTGTTGGGATGCGGAAGTAAACGCGGTCTCGGCGCGTCCGACAAATTTCTGAATCATTGTAGTTGTTGTAGCAGATAGGAGGCAGAGGACTCAGATACAGACGTAAGGCTCGGACCCGTATCGCAAAGATTGGCGTAGCCGTTCGTGGGAGGGGCGGGCGCCGGCGGGTCGCGACCGCGATTGGGGAGACGATTGTCTCATTCACATGTTCCCAAGCGTCGGTCGCGATGTTTCAGAGGGCTAGTGAGAGGGCAGAGCGCGTACTAGTGGTTGTCGGAAGCTCCGAGGCTACGCTTTTGAGAGGGGCGCGATCAGTGGTAAATGAGATAACCTAAAATGCAACGCACGTACCTAGGCCAGGCTGATATCGCTCACAGGGAGCGGCGAACATCCCGTGTCGCGATAGCAGAATACGAGAGCCTGGATGCGCGAGATAGTGAAGTTGAATCCATATGGAGCCAGCATTGGACGCAGATGATGCGGTAGAGGTGTTCATCAGAGTGTACGACGCACGAAACTGCACCTTCAAACTTCCGCCGTGTGAACCGAATCCAAAGGCTTTCATGCGATATTCTTCCAAGTGGTTGTTGCAGTGAAAGACAAGAGAGACAGCGACGCGTGGGTACGGTAATCAGACGCGCGTCGGGCGTCGGGATGTTCCCACGCTCCTCCGTCCTGCACCCTCCTCAATGTGTCGTTCAAACCACCACGACCGACTAGGGACGAGTTTGATCATCGCGAGCATGCTGCTCTCTCGATCTTTCGCTCGCAGCATACTTTGTGCATAGTCGGATAAGGACAGTTTTAGGTGAGCACCACGCGGCGATATGCATCGCATTGTTCCTGACTCCTCGATAAGTGACAGAACCACGGCACAATGTGGCGAGAAGATGGTCAAGTGCGTTGGGAGCAGTTAGATTCGCGACCGACTCACATTCAAGTGACCCTGTCGGCGTGCATTTTAGACAGCGGGCGATCTTGTGCCCATTCGCGGAGACGGCGTCGTCTGTTGGGAGACCTCAGACAAGCTCGCTTACATGCTATCAATCGAGCAAACAGAAACAGCATGGTCTCGTTGAGCGCGAGGTCTCCCTCGAATCCAATCACCTTCTTCCGAGATGTTCGGTCCGTGCCCGTCCTATCAACTTAGTCCCACTTTGACCGCCTATAAAGGCGGCATATGGTCCCCTTCTGATCTCGCGCAGACCACCCCCTGCTCATTCCCCCGCCCTCGACATCGAGCTGGTCAACATGGTTGCCGTAAAGATCCCAGACTGGTACAGGTAAAGCAACCCCCCCTCTCCGTCGTATATCGAACGCCAACATGACGTGTTGTACAGATCGCCGATGACCCAGGTCGTCCTCGTTGGCATCACCTGGTAAGCCCTTTCCGTTGCCAGTTTTCCCAGCCAACATACTCATTATGTCGCAGCTTTGCCACGCCAGGAATGTACAGCGCCATCTCTAACCTCGGTGCCGGAGGAACACAGGATGTCGCGCTTTCGGATACCTCCAATGCCGTCCTCTACGCGATGTTCGCTCTCACGGGCCTCATCAGCGGCGGTATCAACAACTGTGAGTGTGCGCACACGACACATTCGTACCCGCTTTTCTTAGTCGCTGTCTAGTGCTTGGCCCCCGCATAACCCTCTTCCTCGGTACGCTCGGTTACGCCCTCTACGTTGGCGCACTTTGGTGGTAGGTCACGCGGTCATTCTGTTCATTCCCTCCGCTCACCCCGCGATTCCGTAGTCATCAGACGCAGGGCACCGGGTGGTTCCTCATCCTGGCCGGTGCTATCCTCGGCATCACTGCCGCACTCCTATGGTCCGCCCAAGGCGCCATCATGATGAGTTATCCATTGGAGAAGGATAAGGGCAAAGCTTTCGGCGTTTTCTGGGCCATCTTCCAGTTCGGCTCCTTCATTGGTGCCGTCATCTCCCTTGCCATCAACATTAGGAGTGGTCAACTGAGCGCAGTGTCCACCTCGACCTACATCGTAAGTCCGCTCTACAAGATTCGTATCGGTTCTCAGTAATTTATTTTATCCCTTTCAGGCCTTCTTGGTCATTATTTTCATTGGTATCGCCTCTTCGGCCCTCGTTTTGCCTCCAGACCAGGTCATCCGGTCAGATGGCAGTATTCCTAGGGTCGACACGACTACGAAGATCCACGAAGAGCTCGTTGAGATGCTGCGCGTCCTTAAGGACTGGCGTCTCCTCGCCCTCCTTCCGATGTTCTTCGCCTCGAACTACTTCTACGCCTACCAGGGCTCCGTGAACGCGACTGTATTCGACGGCCCGACGCGTGCCCTGAATGCGACGCTCGAAGGAGCCGGTGCCATCGTCGGTGCGCTCATGATCGGCTACCTTGTCCTCGACGCGAAGTTCCTCCACCGTCGGCATCGCGGGTACCTCGGCCTCGCCGTTGTCACCGCCCTTACCATCATTGTCTGGGCCGTTGGCCTCGCATGGCAAGTCACCTTCACGCGCAACTACAAGGCCGACCACAACGGCACGCTCATCAACTACAAAGACGCGAACTACAAGGGCAAGGGCGCGCTCTACTTCTTCTGTGAGTCTGCTGCGCCTTGACGGCATCGCGCATGTGCTGACTGGGCGATTTGTGCAGACTACTTCATCGACGCGTGCTACCAGGCGCTCGCGTACTGGATCATGAGCGCGCTCACGAACGACCCCTTCAAGCTCGCCCGCTACGCCGGCATGTACAAGGCCATCCAGAGCGCGGGCGGTGCCGGCTCGTACGGCATGGACGCGGTGCTCACGCCGCTGCTCAACGAGCACCTTGCCAGCTGGGTCATGATGCTCGTCTCGTTCCCGCTCGCGTTCCTCGTCATCCGCTCGATCAAGGAGACGAACTACGAAGACGAGAAGGTAGTCTTCGTCGACGACCTCAAGAAGGGCGAGATGGAGGAGGGCGCGTCGGACAAGGAGGTGTCGGAGAAGGAGAGCATCAAGGACCAGGTCGTGCCCGCACTCAACCAACCTGCGTCATGATGAATGCTGGTGCCGTGATTTTCTCTTCTTACGGACTTATGATGCATACCCACGATTGTTGATGATTTTGGACGTCTTACGATCTTAGGAGTTGTAAGCTAGCAGTGCAGTGCTACGCGTAGACATAATATGTTAAGTAATGACACGATCAATACCATGGGTGTTATTACCACTGTGTGGACGTTCTCGATAGCGAGACCGCTATTCTCCTCGGACAATCACAGGCGATCATACTGAATCGAAGATAATACTTCGAGGACTGCGAACTTCATAGACTTACTTCGCTGAATCGCGCTTCCCGAAGATGTTGAAGCAACCTCATGTCGTTCATCATATCGTACAGCACAGCGCCTAGTGCAAGTGGTATGTCCGTTGCCTTCCATCCTTCTCTTCCGCCGAAGATCCTCCATTTGTCTCCAAGACTGCTGTGCCTACCCCACCTCCACGCCGCCGACCTTGACCACGATCTTGACAGGGAATGGCGAGATACCCTGAGCGTTCGTTATCAGAGGCACGGCTGACCGACCGCGCTCGGATGAGGTGTGTATCAGCATCGCCCGTAGGCTCTTCGTGAGCGTCGAAGTCAGCTCCGTGTTAAATTTTTGACGTTCTGAGAGGAGGGTTAGTGATGTGCACGGTTGACTTGAGAGTCCAAGCTTGACGAATCATATAGTTATCGAGGTTCGCAACAACGCAACGTGCATAAGCATACAGTGTGGCGTACGCTGTCCGGGCGCGCTCAACAGGACGCCGGGCGGGTAAGACGATTCTGGCTGCATTGCAGGACCACAACCGTACCAGTCCATGGCCAAGCGTCAGAATCTCGGAACCCTCGATGATCCGGATGGAAAGGCCAGGCTTGGGCTCCCAATGCAGATATTCACGTACCTTGCGACGTCGTAGGTTGTCGAATCTCTGCATTAATTGTCCTGAGGAGCTCCGTTTTAGACGGGCAAGTACGACATGATGGCCATGATTCCGCACCAAAGTTCCCAAGGGACCTCTTCCTATTCAACAATGGTGTGAGCATCTTATTCCCAGCGCACCAACAAGAACGCGACCGACCTCTCCCATTATACCGGGGAACCAGGATTTTCTCGGCCGCTTTTCTGAGAATGTTACGGAGATCTTTATATGAAGAGATCAGCATGGGCCTTTGATGTATCGGATGGAGACGTACTTGTCCACGCTTGTTTGCGCCACCCTCCACTCCTTTCCAGAACGCATCCACTTTCTCGTCCACTAGTCGCATGATCTCAGGGTCATCGACGGCTGGCTATTGGCATCTCAGCAGGGGATTCAACAGCCTCCAAAGCGTTACTCACCATTGAAACATCAAGCACATCGAAGGTGGTCGGTTTCACTGTACCAAATAGCCTATGGAAGAGGACAGAGTGGAGGACCGCCCGCAGTACCTCCTTGGTAGTATGCCGGTCGAGGACCTGGCTGTCTATGCATGAGATCAAGAAATAAAGACTTGAATAATACACTCACCAAATCAATTGTAATCACTGGATGGCTCGTATTCATCGTGTGAAGGCCGCGAGAGCAGTGCGGAGATGGAGGGAGGATGCAAGCATAGTAGATTGGTAGCGCCCAATATTTGCGCGTTCGTCTCGTAGGCGCCAGAGCCTCGCAAGCTCAACTTCTACCCTCGTCTCCTCATCCTCAACTCTCGCAAAATGCAAGGAGGTCAAACACCGGTGTTTGTGATGAGTATGTCCAGTTGCAGATGTTGAGTTTGTTTCATTGGGCTCACTTGGCCTTACAGACACGACGCCCGAGAGGCAGTCTGGGCGGAAAGCTCAGATTTCTAACATCACGGCTGCCAAGGTACATCTCAACTCCAGTTTGCGAAAGCTACATAACTTGACGCGTATACTTTTGCTAGACCGTTGCGGACGTGATCCGGACATGTCTTGGTCCTAAAGCGATGTTGAAGATGATTTTGGACCCAATGGGCGGTATTCTGTGCGTTTTTGAGCTAATTCTTTGCCTCTGAAATTCTAAAGAGGCGAAATGCAGACTGACAAACGACGGGAACGCGATTCTGCGTGAAATCGATGTCGCACACCCGGCAGCGAAGAACATGATTGAGCTGAGTCGTACGCAAGACGAGGAATGCGGTGACGGCACGACTAGTGTAATCATTTTGGGTGTGTGTCATCCATGTACTCTCCAAACGACAGAATTAACCTCTTCTATCAGCTGGTGAGATCCTTGCCGAGTCATTGTCCCAGCTCGAACGCGACATCCATCCCGTGGTCATCATCTCCGCGTACAACAAAGCCCTCAAGGAGGCGCTCGAAATTGTCAAGCGCATATCGATTCCTATCGACACCTCAAGCGATGAGGACATGCTTGCGCTCATCAAGACATCCATCGGCACGAAATTCGTCTCGCGTTGGTCAGAGATGATGTGCAAGCTCGCGCTTCACGCGGTACGGATAGTCGCGCAGGACGAGGAGGGCATCAAGACCGTGGACATCAAGCGATATGCGCGTGTCGAGAAGATCCCCGGCGGCGAGATCGAGCAGAGCACCGTCCTCGACGGCGTCATGCTGAACAAGGACATCACACATCCGAAGATGCGCAGGCGGATTGCAAACCCCCGTATCGTTCTTCTCGACTGCCCATTAGAATACAAGAAAGGCGAGTCGCAGACGAATATTGAGATCTCGAAGGAGGCGGATTGGTCGCGTATCCAGGAGCTAGAAGAGGAGCAGGTCAAGGCAATGGTCGACAAGATCTTGGAATTAAAGCCCGACCTCGTCATCACGGAGAAGGGCGTCTCAGGTGCGTCGAATAATATTTGACCGGATTGAACGAGGCTGACAGTACCGTGATTGAAGATTACGCACAGCACTTCTTATACAAGGCTAATGTCTCCGCCCTTCGACGCGTACGCAAGTCAGACAACAACCGTATTGCACGTGCTGTTGGCGCGACTATTGTGAACCGCGTAGAGGACCTTCGCGAATCCGATGTTGGCACAAAATGCGGGCTCTTCAACATCGAGAAGATCGGGGACGAGTGCGTTCTACCTCAATCTGTTTAGGTAGCTGCTTACGATGTGCGTTTTGTAGGTACTTCACCTTCCTTACGCAATGCAGTTCGCCAAAAGCCTGCACCATCCTCCTCCGTGGGCCCTCCAAGGATATCCTCAACGAGATTGACCGCAATCTAGCGGATGCGATGTCTGTCGCCCGGAATGTCTTCTTCAACCCGTCGTTGGCACCAGGAGGTGGCGCTACGGAGATGGCGATCAGCGTCGGCTTGCACGCAAAGGCCCGCAGCATCACAGGCGTGGAGGGCTGGCCATTCCGGGCCGTTGCGGACGCGATGGAAGTCATACCGCGGACACTTGTACAGAACGCCGGCGGGAACGCGATGCGCGTCTTGACCGAACTGCGGGTACGTGTCCATTCATCTAGTTGTCTTACAGTAGCTCAATATTTAACCGCACAGGCCAAGCACGCGAACGGCGAACACTCATGGGGCATCAACGGCGAGACTGGCAAGATTGTGGACATGAAGGAGTACGGATTATATGAGTCCGCAAGCGTCAAGGTACGTGTGCTTGCCTGCCGCGCTTTGTTGTGACTAATCAACGCGCATGAAGATCCAAACTTTCAAAACAGCCATCGAGGCCGCGCGCGTGCTGCTTCGGGTAGACGATGTCGTGCAAGCAACCCGCAAGGATCGCGAACAGCAGCAGAGCGCGCCTCAGCCAGAGATGATGGAAGGCTAGAAACATCGATCCTGCTTGTACAATCCAGTACTTCATATACATATGCTCGCAGCTAATGTGTAGTCAGAGGAGGGCTCAAACGTACAGTGCTGGAGCTTCGGCGAAACACCTTCTAGCACCAGCACTACGTCTAGGGATTGCTCACAGCATCACTCCACCGACAATGGGTACGTACACGCCTCATGTTTTGCGTTCTGAACCCTAGATAACACACGCATGAAATTGTTGACATCTGAAAGATGCACGTCGTATCGTCTCATCGTTTTAACCAAGGCACAAGGACACCAGGTTGTGGAGATAATCAATGTTAGATCGCGCAGTCTAATACATACGCAGTTCTGCGTAGTGCGCTGGCCGCAGCCTGAGAAAACTTTGCGTCTCGACGTGGATGGATCACTTCCAATTGAGAAGACGTCTTATCTAACTCTTACAGTATCGTCCTCGAGATAGCTTAGATAGCTTCAAGCGCACACCTATATCTACCACCAAGGTCAGTGCATCGTCCAGTCTGCCGGGCGGTGATTCACCTATTTGTCAGTTCAGCATACCGTAGCACTGACACAAGCAATATTACAGACAGGATACTCGACCCGCGCTGCAGATCTTATGGCAAAGAACAAGAACACGACCAAGCCGCAAGCGTGGCCTCCTCCCCCCAGACAGAAGGCAAACTCCCAGCCGCCCATCAAATCCGCTCCTGCAGCTCCCTCATCTGCGTGCGGAAGCGATTCCGTCACGCAGAAGCCGGCAGCTGCAGGCACGAAGTTGACGGTCGACACAGCTGATCGGGGCCAGCTAGATATCGACGCTGTGCTTGCAGAGCCACCTACTGTTTGCCAGGCGGGCGAACTCGGGGCTAGGAAGGCACTGCCCATCACACCCGACTCCCCGCTTGCGAAAAACCTACGAGCACTCGAGCCCGGGCCTGAGGCTCCCCAAGATGGCAGGATCGAACGAGATATATGTGGCTTTAGTGATCCCGCGGTCGCGCAGGGCATGGGCCCAGTCGACGAGCTGTTTGGAACTATGAAGCAGATACTCGGACATTTGATACGCTCAGTCAGCAGACGATCTCTGTGGCCACTCTGCCACTCGCGGTCGACGCTGCGCGCCAGGTGAGCATGATCATCTTCATACTCATGATGATGGTGTGGCCCAGGCATGGTTGACCACCGCCGGCCTAGATCGCTGTCGTGCATCGCGAGCTTGATAAACAGCATGCGCGCCACGGCACGCAGATGGACGAGTTGAAGGCGGAGCTGCTCGAGCAGATCAAGACGCGTTTACAACAAGGCCTCAGGGCGGAGGCAGAGAAGATCGTCAAAGACGTCATCTCGAAGGAGATTGCCTCCAGGGTGCGCGCGGAGGTGCGTTCGGAGTCTTGCTATCTATTACGCTCTTGATCTTGATAAATCTTTGACGAATTGATACTACAAGCTGCAAGTACAAGTGACGCAGACTATGCACGGAGATTTGCGCGCATATAACCAGCAACGCGCTAGCGTGAAGCTTCACCTGCACAACTCGTAAGCTTGTACACTTCTAAAATACTGTTGATGTGCTCAATCGCGTTTCTGCAGTGAGGCTCGCAGGCGCAATGCGTTGGTTCAAAAGGACTCCTCGAAAGAGCCTTTCCAGCCGCTCCTCCGATCGTCAACGTTGAACCGCGATCTCCCGACGCCGACACCGTCTCCTTTCTTTCCTAGGGATCTGACGAGCCTCGTCAACCTCCCCGCAGACCAGCTGAATGTGCTCCTGGCAGACTATGATCTGGGTGCCGTCCGAACTCGCGGTCCGTCTGAGCCGGACAATGAGGAGAGCCGGGAAGCGACACTTAACAGATTCCTGACGCACATCGGGGTGAGTACTTCTGGTGTATTTAGTCTGACCGCGCTAAGCCTGTCTATTCACAGGTGGGCTTTGTAGTAGTAGCGATTACACCGACGCGGCCCGCCACTGAGCTCATCCGCCCGCTTGTGACGGAAGCCGGCGAGTGAAGCAGGGAGTGGATAAAGAAGACGGCCCTATGCCGTGATACATGAACTTCAATGTACTAGATATTCAAGATCTGGGTACGCTGTAGTACACCGTAATATACGACGAAGAAGCTTTCAGTGACCTCCGTATTGCGCACAATAATATATATGTTAGAAATCTTGCGCGTACTGCATGGACGTGAGGATCATTCACATACACCAGGCCGTGCACATACTGGTGGACTGGCTCGTCCTGCGCTCCATTAGGGACTGGGTACCGCGCACGCTGCGCGACATCAAGCTTCGAGTGATAGCAAGATAATTTATTCAACAGCAGTCAGCACCCTGATCGTGTGCGCTACATCCCAAAATCGTACAACTTCCTAAGCACGCCGTCCAGCCTCTCCTTCTTCTGCTTCAGATACGCGCGCTGAGCCGCGTCCTGCGGGTCCTCAGCGAGGTACAGGCCCGCCCTCTCTGTGGCGTGCTCCGTGCCGAGCGACAGCCCGTGGATGAGGGCGCCCTGGATCTGCCGTCCGATGCTACGCAGGAAGTCGTGGTCGATGACGCGCGGGATATTGTCGATGATGCACTGCACGGGATGTCAGCGCGACAACAAGGGAGGGGAAGCAGTGATTAACCATGCGCACCTTATACGCGACATGGAAGTACGCGGAGGTCTCGGCCATGACGATGAGCTCCTGCTCGTACGGGTCCGTCCCCAGCAGGCGAGGCAGGTGGTCCTCTATGACGCCATTATAGCCTGCGGCCGCCAGCGCCGCCAACGCGTCGCGTATCTTCTCGACGTCTATCCCTGCGGGGCGCGGCTATAGCAGTATCAGTAGGTATATCCACGCTGCCACATCGATACGGGCGGATGCAGGCGGAGTGAGCGCGTGCACGGACACACACCTTGCGCGACTCCTTATACTGCGTGAGATACTTTTCGCGGTACACCGCGAAGTAGTGGTCGTTTTCTGTAAACGGCGGGCTCTCGAGGGCGAGCATCCAATCGATGCGGTCCAGCGTGGCCGCGCGGCACCGCTGGACGACCTCCTCGACGATCGCGTGGACGTGGTCCGGGAGCGCCGTCGCGAAGTGCCCGAAGTGGTCGGCGATGAGCCGCCGCAGCACCGTGAGGGCCGCCTCGTACACGACGGAGAAGCATTTCTGGGCGTACACCTGCCAGTCGGCGAAGAACTGCTCGATCAGTGCAACCTTGGCGACGAACGGGACGTTGTATGGCAGCTGGCGCGTGAGCGACCTGGCGAGGCACGGTGAGCGCGCGGATATGTGAGACGAGAATAGGCATACCTGTCGATGTGATCTCGCACTTCGGGTAGGTACATCGGGCTAGGCAAAGAGTCGCCGTCGTCCCAGCTGGGCGCCGCTTCGCCGTCGAGCACGACCTCGACGAGGTCGTCCTCCTCGTGGCGCACGAACGGCCGGAAGCGCGGCGCGGTGCGCCGGATGTCGCGCTTGAAGAGCTTGTACGCGGGGCGGCACAGCTGCACCAAATATTCATACGACTCGCGGCCGAGGATCACGTTCTCGACTTCGCCGGAGAAGGACGTCACGAGGCGCAGGAGCTCCGCCGCGGGGTTGTCGGACGGCGGCGGTGGGAGGCTGTCGAGCGCGCGGACGACTTCGGCGTGCGAGTCCTTCGACTGCTTGCGCAGGACGGGCAGCCTGAGGGGTGGCAAGTGTGAGGCGTGCGGGCGTAATGACACGCTGGATGGATGCAGACGTACGCATGATTGATCACGTTCCCCAAGAGCCGGCTGAGCTCCTGCGTCAGGTTCGGTGTGGCCATGCGGTTGCGCAGGTTCGCCTTGTTGCACCAAGGCGCCGTCTCCTCGAAGAACGCGATCTCGCGCTGGCGCGCCTGCTCGAACGTGACGCCCTCTGCGAGCTCCTTCGGCGAGGGTTGCTTCGTCACGTAGTATCCATCTACCGCAAAATGAGTCTTAAGCTAACAGGGAGGAAATGGCTCGTACATTTGAGCGGGTGGCTGGCGCCTTCCAGCACTCTGAGCCATGCATCTTCTTCGCCGTGTTGGATTAGGTCCGGCTTGGTCAGGACACCTGAGGAACGATCACCGGGCTGTCGTGATGTAGGAAGCAGCACGACGTACCAATTGTACGAAGTCCCTTTTCGTCTTCCTCGCGCGCCAAGAACGCAGCTCCTTGGTTGTCGATGTCGTCTAATGCATATCATGTGCATATTGTTTCGCCAGTCAGTAGTGGCAATTCCGTATCGTCAAGAAGACTCACCGCGCATGGTGATGGTCAGCAAGATGAGTGTGTTGCCCTTGATGTGCTCTTTGACCATATTCTTCACGGCGTCGATGTTGCCGCGGTCCTCTCCGCTGGCGACATTCGAGATGATACCTGAAAGACGATCAGAAATTGAGCATTACGAACGCACATTGTTCCGGACATCACCTACCAGGCAAGTCAATGAACGACAAGTCCGTCACCTCCGGCGCCTGCAAATCCAAGCAAACCACATCGTTGCTGAACGCGAGCTGCCGCGCCGAACCCGGCGGCTTCTCCCCGGCTTTCAGGGACTTCGTGTCGAAGTCCGCGAAGAAACTCGGGGGGAGGCTGGGGTTCAGCACCGCGAGCTGCGCGCGGCGCAGCGTCTCTTCGAGCTGGTTCTTGTCCGTCAGGAGCGGCCCGAAGGGCACCTCCTTCGCAGTGACTTTGTTCCCGTGCTCGTCAGTCTCGCGGCGCAGGAGCACTTGGCATTGCCACGGGCGCGGGCTGTGGATGAGGCGGCATTCCATGGGGCAACGGGTGCACGTGCCGCTTGCGCGCGGGACGGTGATCTGTGGCGCAGATATGTGTGAGAAAGAGAAAGACGGCCCGGAGGGCAGATGGGGAGGATACGCACGCCACTGATGGCTTCGACCAAGGAGCTCTGGGCATCTGGTGTCAGTGATCATCGAAGAAGGGAGCGCGGAGCAAGATGGTTGGGGTATGAGGGCGAGAGCACACCTTGCCTGCACTCTGGTTGCCGATGACAGCGATGCGCGGGAGGTCAAAATCGGCCTGTGCACTGTGCAACGCATGTCAGGCCGCTTTCTACGACGGAGACGATACGACTTACCCCAGGGCCCGCAGGTCGGTGATCAGATTGATGAGCTTTCGCGTGCACTTTGCGTACTCCGACCCTGAGATGTTAGCTGCAGCCATGGCTTTGCTGAGGGCGTCGACCATGTGCGGCGTTGTAAAGTATGCGATAGCGAGATAGGATGGAAGCACGAGGATAGACGGAGCGGGGAACAATAGTGCTAATGCAAAAGAAGGCCAAGGGAATACACCTCGCGAGATGCGCAGGCTTTTATACCGCCGTGGTGCGGTAAGCGCACAGATACTCGGAGACGAAGCTAGAGACAAAATGGATATTTGTCTCACCCAAGATGATCACCGCAATATCCTGGGCTGCGCTTGGTCTGGCGTGCAGCCATGCTGTTGAGATGGGAGGTGCTTCCATCAGAGTCTGTAATTAAGTACGCCGCGAAAGGGGAGCCAACTGCGGCATTGTCTCCGAAGGAACGATGGTCTGTGGGCTAATGACGGTACTGTCCGCGTGAAAACGACGCTCTCTGTTGAGGTGCATCGTGTGTAGGACACGATGCAACCTAACAGAGAGAAAGGGAGGGCAGATCTAGCGAATACATACTTCTGCGCATCGTCGAGCAGCTCAGGCATCTGATCATCGATGTATCAAATGTGGCCAGGGCTGGCTGCTCGTTGCAACGGCAAGTGCGTTCGTGAGGCGAATTTAAGGGTGTAACATGTATCATACGTGACATCTGAGGGAATGGATACCATGTTAGGATGTACCTGGGAGGTGGAAACGTCTGCATACTCGAGTGCTCACCTGGACGTGTTGGTAGAATGATAGAGAAGGCTCGTCGGTCTGCGCCCCATTTGGAGAGAAGTCGAGCCATCCTCGTGCGTATGGCGATGCACGCTTCTAACAACACGATACAAGACAGCGCGTCGCGGTGCCTTCAAGGCGAGGGGTCGAGGACGCGTCGTGGTGGCCGCCAATGAGAGAATTTCGCAGTGCGTGGTTTCTCGCGATATCCTCCGATACATAACCCTGTTATCTGTGAGTTATCTAACGCAACGCCATTGGGCGCTCCCGGCGCACCGGCTCATTTCCTCATGTTTTCACGCAACACTCACTGCCACGCACCGACCCCTTCACCATGGCCAACTTCTCGTGGTCAGACACCCTCCATGCTGCGTTCGGGTCGTGCCTAGCATGCCTGCACTCCCGGCCGGAGCGGGAGGACGACGACGAGCAGCACGGGCCCGCGTACATCCCGCGCGCGCGCCCCGACGAGCTCGAGGGCCTGCTCGCAGACACGGACGACGCAGAGACGCTCTCGCTGCACTCCAACATGGGCGACCGCGACCGCGAGGGGCGCCGCCGCCGTCGACATCGGGCCGCGCACAAGGGGATCACGCTGTTTGGGTTCTATCTCTTCGGCCGGCCACCCATCCACCTCCCTGAAGACGAGGAAGTACTGCACGGAGGCGGCGGCGGGCGCGCGCGCACAATCTCTGCGTCGAGTTTGGACGCGGACGCTCCCGCGCTGGACCCCTCGACGATCGACGAGCTGTCCGCGGCGCGGCTGGCTGACCGTATCGCGCAGCAGCGCGCGGACGACCGCCTCGCGAAGGAGGAGCGGCGCAGGCGGCGGCGCGAGCGCAAGGCGGAGAAGCGTGCCGCGCTTGCTGCTGCTCTTGAGGCTGGTGGCGAGGAGTTTGAGGGTTTCCAGGTGAGTACCGACCCAACTATTGGCTGCATGACGTCGCTGAGCCGACTGCGCTCAGGGAAGTGGCCCGTCTGCTGCACGCACTGCGACAACGACGTCCGATACGCTATCATCCGACATGACGGACGACTACGGGCCCTTCCAGGAGGCGGACGCCTTTTCGTCCACCGCAGGCACGGGCTCCAACTCACGCTCGCGCTCGCGCACGTCGACGTCTCTTTCAAGCCCTGACCCGGACCCCGTAAACTACAACCACCACTACATCTCGCAGCAGCCAATGCGCGTGCCCACAGACCGCCCAGCGCTTCCCAAGACACGGTCTTCGCGACGCTCGAACTCGTCCGCGTCGCAGTCCATCTCGCCCCCGCCGCCCACGTTTCCGGTTATCGCTGAGCCCGATACTCGCTCGCCTGCTGACATGCCCTCTCCTACCGGCATTTCTTCACCCGCAGACGGATTGTCACCATCGTCTGGCGCGCTTTCCCCGCGCCACGACATGCCATCTACGGGATTCCCGAGCGCAGGCATGCCATCAACCGGATTCCCCAGCACAGGCCTCGGCGGGTTCCCCAGCACGGGCCTCGGCGGCGGCCTCAGACGGAAAAACAGCGAGGCGGGCAGCGGCGTGTTCCTCGCACGGCGCGGCGACGAGTAGCTTGTTCACCGAGACCACAAACAGCTTGCGCGACGCGGCGAGTACCTTTCGTGCCGCGGCGACGAGTAACGGATGCACTGTCTTCTACACCGTACACCTACCTTTGTTCAACATTTCTGTACTTACATATGCTTGTGTCTATACCTCAGGATCACGACTTTTACGACTTTTTTACATAACTTCGCTGCACTTCGCGGTGACGAGTTCGATTGTGCTTCAAGTCGGTGTGGCTGACCATCGGGCACGCTATTGGTGCATACAGACTCAGAGGTTCGTGAGATCCGCTCCCACTTACTCACCGAGATTCTCACGATCTTTTCTTTAGTGCTGGATGAGGAAAGCATTCGAACGTGACTCGAGCAGTATTGTACATTGCGGTGCTGGGAGATTGTTTTCCTCCTTCGCTCGCCTCGAAAGATTCAGCTCAAGTAAGGTCCAAGAAACTGGGGCCTTCAACTTGTTTCGCACGCGGTTTGGATACTGCATCTCGAGTGTCGGCGAACGCTCAGTCAGATTGGTATGTTTTCGCGAAAGGAAGATGGTTCGATTTCAGCGCTGATCATGACATAGGCATGGAATGCAGAGTCGCTGAGACTGCTTCACCGCTCCACTTGAGCTATTGGAATGTCGCTCACCATGCGCCTATTACCTGCTGACCATTCATCGCCCCATTGTAGACCATTCATCGACCGAATGCAGCGCACGGCTGTGCTCGAGCGAGTACAGTTTGTGTCAACCGCCCTCCCTTTTCTGTGGAACGAAGAGCTTGCAATCTTCAAGAGCAGCCGCGCGTCTCGTAACGAGAAGAACTTTCACTAGATGTCATCTCTGGTCAGGCACGCACTCAGTACTTATCTAGCGTACGATCGCGAAGCGACTTTGTGTCTGTCTACCCACTTCCTCCCCCTGCTAGAACGCTGCGCGAATCCACCGCCTATTCGGAACGCCGTCCCTCGATTGCGTAGTGAGTCGGATAGAGCCTTTCACCACATACATATCATAGCTGATCATTTTGTGCTTTCTTAGAGGTCCTGAGATGAATTACATGATGGACTTTGATGACTCTAGTCCCGCCTTGATGTTCAAGGTGAGCGAGCTCTGGTCAGCGTTGAGGTGAAGGCTAGGAAGTTAACTGCTTAACCAGGATGGCGACTTTGTTAGAGGTTGGGAGAACGCTGGGAAGATTTCCGAGACACAGAACAAGGAGACCATAGAGACTTGGAAAGACGAACTCAACAACTTGCTCATTGTTGTACGTCTCTCGTCCGAAAGCTCGCTGTGGACGCGACTCATTTCGTGGCAGGCGGGTCTGTTCTCTGCGGTTGTGACCTCGTTCCTCGTGCAAACATATCCTCAATTGCAGCCGGCGCCAGTGGACCCATCTGCGCGGCTGCTAGAGCGCCTTTCACACCAGCTATCGTCGTTCACCCTTACCGGCGGTGGAACAGCGAACTCCACCATTCCCTCTCTTGCAGTCGATGCGACGAACGATCCCTCGCCTCCTGCGGCTTTGACAAACCTGACTGCCTTGTGGGCATTCAGCCTCACGTTAAGCCTCCTTGTAGTCCTGTTCGCCATCGCAACGCAGCAATGGCTTCGCTATCTGCATCTACCTCCAGAGCTTGGAACCCACGACATCGTACTTCTACAGGCACAACGCAAGGAGAAAATGCGGAAGGGGCACGTTCCTAGCATCATCCTGCTGCTGCCCCTCCTCTTACAGATCGCTATCATCCTGTTCCTCATCGGGCTTGTGCTGCTGCTCAAAGACTTCCACACCGCTGCACTCCCTCTGGAGATTCTCCTGGGCATTGGCATCGGCACGCTTATGCTCCTGGCCGCTGTACCGGTCATCAACCCTTCCCTTCCGTATAGGTCCCCGATCGTACCGCTGACAGCAGTCATCCTATTGCTGGTTGCCCGCTTTCTGCTTTTGATCTTCCATGTTCTCTATCGCTCTGTCCAGCACATGTTGTTCTCTACGCAGCCGGATCCAACACGACCGGACTGGCTCGACCCGCGGACCTGGTTCGAGTGGACTTGGTTCGACTGGGTTAATCACCCCCTCGCAGACCGGGGCACCTGGAGCGACCGCATCAAATGGACCTGGAATGAGTGGGCCAGCGGGGCCAAGCGAACCTTGACTACCGATCCACTCCCCGACATCCAGAGCTTCTGGGAATATCGAGAGATAGCAGCGGCAGAGAAGCATGTCCAGAAGCAGGTCAGGGCTGCTGTAGCTGGAGCCACGGCCAAGGCGGCGGCGGCAAAGTTGGCGGCTCAAGAAAAATATGAGACGGCCGCAAAAGCAGCCAACGCCACTGATGAGCCAGCGCGCGGACTAAAAGAAGCTCGTCGGTCAGGGGGGGATCAAGCGGGGGCTCCGAGTGCCACGATGGACCACTTCAGGAAGGCGGTGGCTCGGTTGATAATAGCTCGGAGGCTCTCCACTGTGGGTCGTCGAGAGGCCACTCGGGCTAAACGAGCTCACGACAAGGCCGTACGTGCCCTTGAAGACAGGATACGCAATCCAGACAAGCACCGCGAAATAGAGTGGCAGAGGCTGTGTTGTCATCTCCTCGCGGATAACATGGTGACTATGGATCAGCATTCCTTCGATCAGGCAACAAACTGCCTGCAGGCTTTCCCTTATCCCATTCGTAGGAGCTGCGTTCTTCGTGCCGTCATCAAGGTGTTCGAGTTTCAGGACATGGAGGATGTTCTGAAGTTTGACACGCTTCCTACCGGTTCCGCAAAGCTTTATGATCGTGCGGCGACACGAATGTCAACGCGGCATGCCCAGCTGTTGCTCGCTGCCTTACCCGGCGCCTCCACTATGAACTTCTCGCTGCCAGCGTTGTCAGGAGATTGGAGAGGTCAGGACGCGCACGACCGGGCCAATGTCCTACGGATCCTCGTGCTGGTGCATCACTTGCATAAGCAGAGGAGGTATCTCCTCTCCGAGCCGGAGCGCATAGCGTTTCATGATCTACTATGGAATGCCAGACGCTCGCAAGGACATATCGACATATATGATACGAAAGCCTCGGTGGTCACTCTACTACTCTTTCAATATCGTACTGAGTTGAAACCGAGTGAAACCCGTGAGTGCCTGACTTACTATTCGTCCTCGTCAGCTGAGCTCAGTCTTCGTGTGATGCCTCCAGACACATCTCAGGCTTGTGAGTGGGCTTTAGCATGCTTGCAGCAGGCGACGGTCCTTTCGGCGGACCTGAAGAAGGTGGACGGCGTCCTAGGGGTAGAGGTTGTGCTCGCTACAACCGCCATCGCGCTCGTCTGTCTAGGAATGCACTGGGAGCCTGAAATGGCTTTACAGCTCATGACATCCCTGGCCAAATTCATCAGAGTCAGAAAGGGGTGGAGGATCGTCAATGCGGCTCGCATAACATCTGCTGATATACCGAAACCAACTCATCTTCATCTGCGCGCCACCAAAGCCGCGCTGCGCAGCATATGCCATAGTCTGCTCAAGATGGAACGGCATACGAAGGAAGATTCTCCAAGCAACGTTATGCGAATGCGAATTCGGCTCTCCATCCATTATCTACTTCGGGAGAGCTATGATTCACGAACCTTGGAAGGTGAAGCTCTACGCGACTCTCTATGGTACGCTCGACGTCGTCAAGAAGACTTGCACATCATGGACGCGGAGGCCTTGATCGTACCTTTATTACTGTTCTGCAACCGGGACGAGCTAGAACTCGACGACGATAGTAGGCCTATCCAGTTTTTCTTCATGCGCCCTTTCCTGATCTTTATGCACGCCGGCAGGGACATCGGAGGCATGTAAATGGGCATTGAGGTGTTTTGAGCGAGCGAACAGCTCGGACGAGATTGACGTCCTCGGTGTCGAAGTGATACTTGCCACCACAGCCATCGCACTCACTGGTCTCAAGGCCGGGACGGAGTGCGAACCAGAGCAAGTCGTCAGTCTTATGCGATACCTGGCGCACTTCTTTACAAAACGCTTCAAGACGACAATCGCCGACGCAGTCGAACTGGACCACATCGACGGGTTCACGCCAACACGACCCGAACTCCTCACCACCAAAGACGCACTGCGCAGCATATGTGACAGTCTATTCGAAATGACTGTACATTTGCGTGGTTGTGGCTCTGGTGTGCGTGCTGTGTGGCTTTTTGTCCTACTGCATCGCTTCTGCAAGGATATCCGTATCACGGAAGAAGGAGCGTATTGTGATAGACTATGGCGTGGGCAACAAGAGTTCAGGGGAGTTATAAGTCTCAGAGAAGACACGAACGCCACCCTCCTGCTATTCCACCTGCGGCACGAAATGAAATTTGACCCCGACCGTGAGTGTCCGATAACCTTGGTACCGCCTGCTTCCATTGACATCTCATCTTGCGTCTGTGGCCGCTAATAGGGACATCCAAGGCATGCGACTGGGCTTTGAAGTCCGTCCGCTCGGCAAATAGCTCGCGCAGTCTCGATGCGCACGGCGTCGAAGCGGTGCTCGCTATCGCTAGTACTGCTCTCGTTGCTCTCGAGCGTCATTGGCAATCTGTGGAAGCTTCGGAAATCATACAGAGTCTCACAGGGTTCATGCAACAGTGGCGCACGCGAATTATAGAGGCGGCTCGCGTGTGCTGGATTGATGAATTCTCTCCCACCGACCCGGATCTCCGAATCGTCTCGAAAGCTGCGTTGTCCAGTCTGTCCCAAAGTCTAGACAGTCTGCATCACCATTTGCAGCATGACGACGCCTATGTGTCGCTTGTTACCCTGGTCAAGGACCTCCTCACTCAGATCCGGGGTGTAATGCAGCATCGTGCCTTACCCCCTGCTCTGGCATCGCCGTCCTCCCCAATATGGTGTCACGTTGTCCAATCGTTGCCTTCAATGCCTTCCACACCATTATCTCTTTCCTTCATTTCACCTGTTTTCCCCACCATAGCCGCAGCGTTCCCACCAGGCTCGCCACCTTCGTCAGCACCTTTGCCCGACCATTCCTAAGCACAGATCGGATTACCTATCATCGTACTGAAAATGAAAAAAAAAACCCCCCAATGTCATTCTGTTTCTCTTTGGGCTTGTGTTACCGTTGTATCGAACATCGTCATTCTTATCGTAGTCCTGGAAAGCACAGGGGGTTGACCTTCTTGATTACTGTCTTGTTCATCGATGAGACTCGTTCTGTGGCGAATTTTGTGTACCACAGAAACGTGTTCACGGTTTGTTTGGTTCCTGTCGCTCTCCTCTGTACCAAGGTCACCAGTCAGCAGGCAGATCTACACAGCTCGCTATTGATTCTAGCTTCGGCGAGAGTATTGAGTGCCTGTTCGTCCTGAGAAGGGCACAGGCCCTGTCTAGCCGCGTTCATAGCTGACCTACCCACGACGATGAAATCCCAAAGCATATGATGGCATTGTAAATCACGCACCTGAGCCATATCCAGCAAGTCTTAACGATCCGCGTGCCGTCCCAGCCTCCCCCAGTCGTCGAACTAGCATTACCTGCTTCGCCTCTTTCATTACCCGATGCTGATGAAATCACTGCGATATACTAGACTAATGATACAGAAGCAGCCGTACAGGTGTAATAGCGTCGAAAGCGATAGGTAGCCCAAAATATTCCAGACACTTTTACTCGTCATCCTCCCCGCTCTCCATATCTTCGTCGCTGTCGCTGTCGCTGTCCTCGCCCTCCAGGACCTCGATCGGATCCATGTCGATATCATGGTCCGCCCCGATGTAGGAGTCGCAGATGACGTAGAGCTTGAGGCTGTGCGTGCCCTTGGGGAGCGTGATGTCCACCTTGACAGCCTGGTTTTTGGTGACGGTCGCGCGCTTGATGCCGTGCAGCTGGCGCGTGCTCGGCTCACCGATGACGAGCCACCAGTTCGCGAGCTTCTTCTGCGGGTAGAAGGGCGCGACCACGGTCTGGTCGTCGTCGCCCTCGTCGTCTTCGTCAGCATCGCGAGACAGGGCTACGTGCACGGTGATGGGCGCGCCCGCGGTGTGCTCGCCCTTCGCAACCTCGTAACTGACGTCGAGCGTAGGGTACGAGTTGACGAACGTGGCGACGTCACGCCTACATAAATAATTAACAAACATTCTGAAACGACTCCCACAGCGTGGCTCACATTTGCCGGGCGTCCATCTTGAGCAGCTCGTTACGCTTGTCATCTTCCATCTCCATGATGTCATAAACGGACTCGATGCCAGCATCCTTGCACCGCTTAACGACCTAAAGGAAAAGGTAAGCCTCGATACGAGATTTTACAGGTGAAAGTAAGACGCACATCGGGTTCGAAGTGAGGAATCTGTTTGAGCGGCGAGTCGCTGTCCCAACATGCCTGCACACACATCTGCGACAAATCCATCGCGCCGAGTGCGTTCAGCCACGCGTTCGACGACATGACATCCACGCAAGCAGAGAGCAGGTTGAGCACTTTCTCGAGTACGAGAACCTGGTCTGCGGCAAGGTCTGGCGGGAGCTGGAGGCGCGAGAAGTGAGCCTGCAGAAGCAGGAATGTCTTGAAGTGCGGCGCCTCGAAGTCGGCGCGTTCTAGCTTAACGGGCACCCTGTCGTATATTCTCCGCAGAAGGACGTCTTCGTGACGACGGATGGGAATTGTCTCGAACTCTGCGGACGACGACACAACCTCGAGCAGACCCTTGAGCTTTGTGCGCTCTTTGAGTGAGAGTGTGTAGACCTCGACAGTGACATCTAGCTCCATGTCAAAGGACGAACTACAATAGACAACGTGGAAACTCACAGGAAATGTTGTAGTAGGCCGCAATCATCCCAAGATTCAGCGGCGATACATCCATCTCGTCCTCTGAAACGACCACATGAGCGACTGAAGAAAAAAAAGTGACAGGATACATACCGATCGATATACATTTTGAGTTCACAAGGTCGTTCAGGGTATTTTCGACGAGCTCTGACAGATGGTCAGATAGATGCTGGTGGCTGACGTTGTGCAGATTGTAGTAGTTGGGGTTCTGAGTCATGCGACGGTAGAAGTACGTCCATGTCAAGATATCCTGCACTCTCGAATTAGAAACCTAGTCCCGTATGGTTGCATAATGCCACTCACCATAGCATCCTGCTTGTTCTCAATCGTCTTAACGGCGATTTCGGCAAGGAAGTAGTCGTGCAGCATGTGAGTAGGCAGATGCGACTCGATCGGCAGGCCTTCCGCGAGGAACTTCTTGTAAAAGTCTTTCCTCGTCTGCTGACACATCAAAACGCAACGGCTGCGCTCGTCCTCGCTTGGCCGACACGCGCGCCCCATCATTTGCAGAACGTCCATCACGGGATAGTCGACGTAGCGGTGCTCTTTGCCTTCGTAAGTCTGCACACCCATGATGATGACCATGTAACTTGCTACGGGCAAGCTCCACGCAGTGTCCTAGAGAGCGGTCAGGCTAAACTCGAAATCAGAATTCAGTTTGAGCTCACCTTGGAGGCAATGAGTACCTGGACGGCTCCAGATTGGAACAACCTCTCCACGATACGCTTGTCCTGCTTGTCGAGAGCCTCGTGGTAGTATGCAATGCCGTGCTTCAGCGTCTCGACCAAGCTCTTGTCGTTGATGTGATCCAGGTGAGGCTGGAGATCGTCAAGCTCAATATTGAGGAAGCGATTGCTGTCGGCGTCCGCGCTGCAGTGTGTGATAATGTCGTCTGCGGTCAGACGGCACTGGCGGCGCGAGGGCACGAAGATGATGACTGGCTTCGTAGGTGAATGTTCCACAATGGCCAGGTAAGCGGGCTTCGACATCGCGATCATCAATGAGGGGAAGTGGGGAATGGTGAAGCTCTGCAAGTGAATATCCATGTCGAGCGGCCGGGCGCTAGGCGGGAAGTTGAAGATTGCGTGGGTAGGTGCGCCGATCCACTCGCCCAGATCCCTTGCATTGGCCAGCGACACACCACAAGCGACGATCCGAGTCTTGATGTCTGTCTGCGCCGAGACGTACCGTGTCCGCGAGATAATGACCTCGTATGTTGGACCAACCTCTCCGCCAACCAGCTGAACCTCGTCGGCGATGAGGAGACCGATGGTCTGTACATTCTTGCGCTGCCTCCAACGCCTCGAGATGACGTCCCACTGGAAGAAAAATAAGCACATGAAGCACACATCAAAGACAGATGTAGCCCTCACCTGTGACGGAGTGCAGACGATGAGGTCTCCTTTCTCCAGCAACCGCAAATCAGCACTGCTGTCGCCAGTAAGGCTGACGATCTCCTTTCCGCCTTGAAGCTGGCCAAACTTGGCGCGCCATTCAGCCACACGAAGGTCGACCATGTCCTGATAAGGCTCAATACACACAGCACGAGGCTGCTCGCGCTTGCTCCAAAGTCGAAGCAACGCAAACTCCGCGCATATTGTCTTGCCACTGCCCGTTGGTGCGCCAATGAAAATGTTGTCATCTGTCGTGTACAAAGCTTGGAAAACCTGTGTCTGGATCTTGTTGAACGTCTGCAGCGTCGACGAGTAGATGCTTTCGTAGTCCTTGTTGTGAAGGGCAGAAAGCGGGAGCGGCTGCAGGTCCAGCAGCGGTGTCGGTTGCGGGAACTTCTCAGGGAGGATGAGGTGCTTGAACGATATTGGAAGACGGGTTTCTGCGTGAAGCCAACGGTCCGAGACAACAGAGATGTAGTAGTTTGGAGGCACGGGTTCGAACATCGGGACAGTGATGGTCACGTTGTGCTCATCTTCCGCATACCGTTGACGCAGGATGAAGGTGTCGTGGAAGAGGATGATCTCGCCGTCAACGTCTTCTACAAGAATCCAGAAGGACTCGGCCCCGCCGTGAATCTTCTCGTCCCAGCGGAAATCGGGGATGATAGTCAGGTCGATACGGAGGAGGGACCTCGTGATAGGCTGCACTTGGGCCTGCAGTCTGTACACATTGTTATTAGTCGACACACCATGTTATTGATGATTCTGAACACTCACTGTAACTTAGGAAAGTTGTGAACCAGGCGATGCACGAGTTTGCCGGCATTCTGGACTCCGATAAGCTCTCCGATTTCTGGGGGTGTCTGCGATACAAAGGTCAGAAAGGTAGCGAGCGTTCAGCATTCGAATGACTTACGAGGTCGAAGTAGCGGTACCACGGCTAATGAGAGCGACTATGAGTATTCGATCCATCCATCCCCGAAAGTACTTACAAATTGTTTGCTCTCAGCCTTTCGCACAATATCCCTTGGGAGGCCCTTGAACTGTCTAAGAGGTGTCATTGACCCCCACCTACGAGAGTAAAGTTCAGTGAAAATAAGCACACCAAACATCGAAGCACTTACATCCGGCGTTCAATCATCTTCGAAAGGTCCAGAGCAGCTTTGGCAGGTGCAGCCCATCCACGCTTCAAACATATCTCGAAGATGGCGCGAATGATGCTGAAGAAAAGGATGATTGAATCAGGGAGAGAAAGCAACGTGTGACGCAGATACGCACCGGCCAGCGGATTGCTGAACGTAAACCATATCTGCAACCAGAGCGAAGCCTATAAGGCAGTCAATGATTGTACCATCATCGCCACTAAGAAATATTGACTGACCCTCCAATTTGAGCTGCGATACATACGCTTGTAAGAGAACATTGATTTTCGCGGCTGGCTCTTCCACGCTCTCTTTGACTGGGATAGGAACCCGCTCGAGAAGTTTGCCGAGCTCCAGTTTTTCCTACGTCGATGAATAAGTCAATAAGAACGCGAATGCGCAAGGGAATGATACTCACGTCTTGACGCACGGGGATAAGCTTGAACTCGTTGGACAGGGCGAAGACGCGGAAGAGCTCCAACATCGACATAGTCGGGCGGAGGTGCTGGTTATATACCGCCATCGAGTTGTACGTCACGTAGTAATACGACGCGATTCTGCCGAGCTCGGTGCTTTGGAAACGTCCCGAAACGCGCTCGTACTTCATGAGATGACATTTCTCCAGCATCGCGGCTGCAGTGTGGATAATGTCAGCGCGCTTCTGTACCAGGGACGGGTCGTCTTCTTGGTAGTCGTGGCCGACGCTGTAGAGCACTGGGTCCTTCAACATTCGGACATAGCTAAAACGATTATATCAGCATTGACGACCAGGAGCGAAAGCGGAATCACGTACAGGTAGGTGTAGCCCAGCCACTGTACAGCCTCATCACGGTTGCGGATCGTGCCAAGGACGACTTCAGCGTTCAGGTTGTCTGCGAGCTTCGACACGAACTGCGACTCGATGGGGAGCTGCTGGTTCATCAAGCTAAGGTAATACTGCAGCTCGGAGTGGTTGGTGATAATAATGCCCTCGCCGAAGGTGTCGTACTGGGGACGACCCGCGCGGCCTAGCATCTGGAGGACATCCTGAGACGACAGCTCGACCCAACGACCCTTCTCAGGGTTGTAGATCTGTGTGCCCTTGATGATGACGGTGTGTGCCGGTAAGTTAACACCCCAGGCGAGCGTGGCCGTGCAGACCAAGACTTGCAGGTGACCGTCAGCAAAGAGCTCCTCGACAAGCCCACGGTCCTCGCGAGACATGCCGGCGTGGTGGATACCGAAACCGAACTGGAGCAGGTCCTTCAGGTTTGGGTCCCTGACGTTGTTCGCTTCCTCCAGCAGAATCTCACGAGTAGCACCTTCAGGCTTGACGAACTGAGTGATTGTCTCCTTGTCGATGGCCATGTCGCGGATAAACTTGGCGGTCTTGGCGGTTTCCTTCCGTGAGTGGACGAAGACGAGTGTTTGATTCTTGCCAGCCTGGTCGAGGACCTTCTCGTAGCAGACCTCGTTCATCACCTGGTAGCGCTTGATCGCCTTCTTCTCAGTGACACCGATGAACTGCTGCTGGAGGGGGCAAGGCCTAGACGAGGCGTCGAAGTAGAACAAACCCTTGTCAGGGTCGACGCGGAGGAAGCTCGCGACATCCTGGTAGTTCGGAAGAGTGGCAGATAGACCGACAAGGCGGACATACTCGTTGGTTTGCTCCATGCGCCGGACCGTTCTGGCGATGATGCTTTCCAGTACAGGGCCGCGTTCATCGTGGAGAAGATGAATCTCGTCAATGATGATGAGGCGCACGAGGTTGGTGTAGCTCGTGTCCGTGCTCTTACGCGTGATGACATCCCACTTCTCAGGCGTCGTGACGATAATTTGTGTCTCAGCAATCTGCTGCTTCGTCATCTGCGAGTCTCCAGTAAGCTCGCCGACCTTCACGCCGAAGACAGCCAGACGCGTGCTGAAGTTGCCGACCATCTCCTGGACAAGTGCCTTCATCGGGGCGACGTAGACGATCTTGAACGCATCCAGATCAAATGTACCGCTCTCCTCATCGCGGTACTTAAAAAGTTCGTTCAGGATGGTCAACATGGCCACGTTGGTCTGGAAGATAGGTCATCAAAATGAGCACTTGTGGTGAGACGAAGGAACGTACCTTTCCCGCTCCGGTCGGTGCACAAAGTAGGAGCGGCTCATCAGTACCAAACGCGGTAGGGTACAGCTTGCTCTGCACTCTGTTCAAGTTCTTCATGCCCTTGAAACCCTCCTGAGCCCACGAGGGCAAGTCGGTGATGGGAATAATATCACCTGGCGCCGCCTCTGAGCGCTTCGGAGCTGGTACATGAATCTCCTCAAAGCCCTTCTTGGTGCGCTTGAACGAGCCCTCCGGAAGCTTGCACTTCTTGTTCGACATGAGGTGACCGCCTTGGCTGAATGCCATGCCCTCGAGATCGACAGTCCTCTTGGGTTGCAGAGTCGACCCCGGGGCCATCGTGGCGGTCTTCGGTACCTGAGGTGCAGACTTCTCATCGACGTCCATCGCGTCCGTCGCACGCGACTTTATCTTCCTGTCGCCAGCGAGGTCGCGGAGAATCCATCCCAGGCCCTTCTCTCGCATCGCGACCTCGACGTTTACGCGTTCCTCCGCGTCACTGCGCATCAGCTTGGTACACCAAACGACGACGTCCCGGTTCTTCAAGAACTTGGTGATGACATGGAAACTTTGGTAATCGAAAAGCTCCATGAGCTGGTTCTCGCAGTCGCGTAGGTTGGACTCCGACCCCAAGATGGACAGCACGGAGGAGGCTTTGTCGGCAGCGGTCACGGGATCTGGATACAGCTCGGATATCTGCCGTTGAACCCAGAATCCGTCGATGGCATGCGGCGATACGACATCCTTGTCCGTTTGTGTCTTGCCTTGCTGACCCGACGAGCCACCGAAGACAAGTTCGTCATCACCCTCAAGCGTCTCTGGCGCTTCCGCGTCTTCTTCGGCCTCCTCATTCTCCTCGTCAGACTCTTCGCGAATCTCGAAGCCCTCCTCTTCCTCCTCCTCCTCTTCCTCCTCGTCAAACACAACTGCGACACCCATCTCATCGTCGATCTCCGCATCCATCTTCGCCATGTCTGGATCCACGACCGCCTCGTCCTCGGCCCCGTAGTCAGTGATCTTCTTCGACAGGTTTACAAGCTGCGAGAACGACTCGTTCGGTATAGTAGAGCCAAGGATGCCCTCAACCTCCTTCTTCTTGTCGAAGTCCTTCATGTCCTCGTTTTTGAGCGTCTCGAGCACGATGTCTGCCGCGCTGCGAATTACGTCCTGAGCTTGGTCACCGAGTGTCTGATGAACGGAGGACAAGATCAGTTCATAGACCTCCCGAGTCTCCGCGGTACGTGGACGGTACGTGAGGCCCTCGACATCTTGCGTGGCCTCGAGAATGTCCGTGTAACCGAACCCAGAAGCCTCGGCAGCGCGCCGTTTTGGAGCTCGTTCTTCCCCCTCCGCCTTGTCCATGTTCTCGTCGCCGTCCTTATCCTTATCCTTGCCCTCGGTCTCCTTGCCCTTCCCCTTCTTCCCTTTCTCCCTCTTCTTCTCGAGGGCTTCTGGTTTCTCCCGCTTCACGCGCGAGCCCATCTCTCTAGGGTTAATGCGACCTGCGAGCGAAGTTGGGGCACCATCTGGTTCCTTGTCTCTACGCGGGAGGGCCGAGCGGTCGGCAGTCAGGACAAGAGACGAGATGGCGGCATAGTTGTAGCCAGACAAGTCGCGTTTACCAGACATGATGAACGAAGGAGGGGGTGATGCTCGCCGTCGACGACGAGGTCGAAGTCAGTGCAATATAATAAGCGCCGCTATGTTACTAATTTGTGTCGGAGTGTCAAGTTACACCCACAATACAAGCCCCGCTTTTATAACCGCTCGGGTATTTCCGACAGCCGTGGCGGGTCCGACTTTGGTTTCATGTTTTCCTTGACTCTCTTTGCATCTCCTGCAGACAAGCTTCCAGTGTTAGACCGCTTCATGGTCTTTCGGTCAACTCACGCGACTCATGTCGAAGGACAGGCATGATTTTGAAGAGATTCAACGCGTCCTCAAGACCGCGTACGGGACAGTCTGGATGGAATATCACCTTTGGAAGCAGACTACGTCGACCGAAACTCTCCAAGATCTTGCGTGCGAGTCTCAGGGGGGATTTCATTGCATCGACCCCGCCTTCGAGATTGAGCGCGATGATAAACCCACTGTAGCAGAGTCGGACACCAGTACCAATCTGTTTCACGACCAACACGAGTTCAAGGTTCAACACTTCAATCAAGCAGGTCCTTCGATACTCGCCATTGTGAAATCATCGGTTACCACTACTTCGCGGACGATTATTACACCTTTGGACCGCTATGAAGCATGTGTGCCCGCGTACCGTCAAGTTCTGCACGGAGACGACTCAAATACTATGCCATTCGCCCCGTTTGCGGACGATCCATCCTTCGACTTCGCAGAATATGCGGAAGAGTACGAAGATTTTGCGTGGCAAGACGACTTAAGTCCTGACGGTGGGGTCCCTATCGAGAGCTCACAGGAACGCGTATTGACGCGTTTTACCATTCCAGAGAAATGGATCTGCTTGGAGACTGCACGACGCGTCCACAATGACAAAGGTGTAAGCTTGATGGATATTGACGCGTCTGGGATCCTGCCGTACAAGATCATCCCCCACGCTGAAGATAGGGAGGCGGGGTTGATCTGGTGGGCGAAGATGAAGTGAGCTCAATCGCCCCTGGTCCGATGATTTGGCTCAATTCGCGTCGCAGTGATCCACCAGAGTGGCCACCCCTTCTTGAAGTCAAAGATCTCTTTTCACAGGATTCGCCACCTCCGGATGCGGATAATTGGCCACAGCGGCTCCAAGACTACCTTGGGTTCTTTTGCTCCAACTTGAATTGTACGCAAGCTCACTGCTGGTCGCACGGTGAGCAAACCCTGCACTATGCAATTGACCGTGTCTTATTTTGCGCTTCCAGAAAACGAGTGTCACCATCTGGACCGAGATCCTCGATATCTAATGCCATTATCATTAGTTAAATACAACGTTCCTGGGCCCCCTTGCGGTAACGATTGCTATCTTATTACGAATCAAGCTCTTTTGGAGGTCAGTCCGTTGTAATGCAACCTGCTTACAATGTGCTGAAAGCCGTGACCGACGGGACTATGCAAGGCACCTTCTAACTTACAGTCGTGCGATATTGATATTTTATCCTTAACATATAACTTGTCCCCGAAAGCCTCGGCCTGTGACGTCGCAACCGTATGCCGTGTGTCCTGTCGTGAGGTATGAATATCCGATCATCTTCTTCCGTCTATATAAAGTCATCCTTTAGGCCTTCAAACAACGAGAAATCTGGCTACAGAGCATCAAAGCCATTACGACAATCAATTTGCCGACAGAATTACCTGCGTTTCGTCCGGGTATGTTCTCTGATACTGATTTTGTGACTGAATCATTGACTCTAATACTCTTCTAAGAATTACTAGTGAAAGCATCGCAGTGAGCAAAGCAGTATTGATATCATAGCCAGCGTAATCAAAGTCATCAGATATCATCAATGCAGTCATGAAGGCCCATGCACCACCGAAGGTGGATGTATCTGCTGTAACAATAGTACGCGTTGCGAGAGAGCGTGTTGCTGTACCCCCGATTGTATGTGCCTATCTATCCGTTAGAGTGTGATGACAGACGTTGCGACAGGCGATCGACGGTGGAAAGGATGTGATTGTTCGAAGACCAGGCGCTTTCGCGTGAACCTATGTCTCCCCAGTCAGCACTGTCCATGTCGGAAGCTAGGCCGCGAATGCGACCCCGAAGTCTGTGACTGCCAACACGGGGAGGATGAGCACAGTACGCCACATTTCTTCCTGTTGGTTATTCATTCCGCTCAGCGTGCTCTCAGCCACTTGCCGGAATACAGAGTTGCAGCGGAACGCATGCAAGGTAGAGCCACCCCAAGCAATTCGAAGCGCGCCATACACCTCGTAGCTGAGCCCTAATTTGCTACAGCCCGTAAAGGTGCAGCGAAGTCAATGGGGCTTCGGTGTGTTTTTATGCGATGATGTACAATCCGAAGAATTCATTTGTGGTATGTACACCGCTGCCGCTGAAGATCTCTCTGACTGTTTTCAGAATACACTGGCGAGCTCATCTACGACGCTACATTGGAAACACGGAAGTGAGTCCGGACATATGTTCTGTTTCACGTCTGTTGACTCATAGGCCTGTCCGACAGCCTCATAGCCGGGCATCGGCATCGCTTTTATGCTTATTGGCTGAACGCCGACTTCAACGTCGATGCGTCGCTTGTAGGAAACGAAGCCCGATACATCAACAACGCAAGAGGCTACAGAGCAAACTGCAAAGTGGAGAGTACGTGCTGTTGGTCCAACCTTTCCACGGTTCTCGATAATATGACAGCCTCTTTCAGTCAAGATCGTGAACGGAGAACACCGTATTGGGGTGTACGCTAGTACGCACCACACTCTCTATGCATACGCGTCCGTTGCTGATCGAGACGTTCATCAGAACGACATCTAACATCGGGGACTGAAATATTCATCGACTACGGACCCGATGTCCCGCTCGATAGTCAGACCACTACCTCATAGCACACAACAACGTCCGTCAACTACTCGCCGGAGGTGTTCACATTGCGTTCGCGGATCTTGCTTTTCTTCGCCTCCTCCTGGACTCTGATGCCCTCCCGCCGCCACTGTGCCTTTTCGTACGCGTCATACTCCTCTTTCGCGTCGATCCACCGCTCTTGCACGTCGCGAGGATCGCTCATAGGACCCTTCTTCATGCTCATCGCGGTAGTGTAGAGGCCAAATTGGTTCGGTCGTTCAGTAGGCGGCGCTTTGGTCTCGTCGATAGCGCCTTCAGGGACCTTCGCGTCCGGAGGTGGCACGAATACGCATCCTGTCGCTTTGTCGATGACCCGCATCAAGTTAAGCATTGATTCTTTATCCTGTTGGCGCCATGTTGTGAGTATGAGCGAGATGTAGCAGTAGAGGTACTTGCGTACCTCGACAGCGAGAGTCTCGAAACCGACAAGTCCGTAATCCTCGATGAGTGAACATATCGCCATGTTCAGAGCCGCAAATCGCGGGGTTGCAGATGATAGGAGATTCTCGAGGTAGGAGAGGTCTTGAACCTCCGTATAGAAGTCAAGATTGAAATCTTCGAGGGTATGTCAGCAAGCCCAAGACTGATGGTTTGGAACCGTAAAGCACACACCAAGATCGCCATATTGTTGTATGAGATCGACTTTTGAGAGCACATTAACGTGAGGTAGCTCGAGATGCAGCATCGCTCGTAGCGACAGCATCAGTACGGAGATATATTTTGAGGCATCGGTCACGTAGTGGGCATCGCAGAGATGGACGGCAGCTAGCTAACAAAGGTCATCATAAACTCGACGAATATGGGTGAAGTCACGCACCCGGAAGCCTCTCTTCGTCAACTTTTGTATGATGTGCTTCACACTCTCGTGGTTCGTGCTCAGCTCGACCTGGCCCGGGAGGTCGAACAGCAGGTAGACATCGTCCCCGAGCTCCTTCAACCGGTCCTCCAACCAGTCGTAGTTGGCCTCGAGATACTCCATGCAGTACAGCATACCGCCGTTAGGCCCAAGACCGTGTTCGTTCATGACATCGTCAAGCGTTATGAGGGAAGCGATGTCGATTGCGCAGGGGTATGGAATGGTTTCGTTCGCGGGATCGAGGTTGACTACTGCGATGGGACGGTTCAGGGCGGTGAATAGTTGGTATTTCCCATAACAGTAGGTTGATTTTCCACTCCCGGGAGACCCACAAACCACTTCGCCGAAAGGCATTGCGCGGGCAGATGAAGGTCGGGAACAAGATTAGTCGCGCGACTCAGGCGCCCAATGACACTGACACTGCTCGGCCGAGAACTTCAGAACAGCCTACACATATCTCAATAGGCCAGTAGTCACCAGTCTTTGGTAGAGCCTTGGGATCTCAAGTATCATGACGTCTATATGATGTTACACAATACAACCGATGTAACCAAGCGGTGGTCCATGCTAGGCTGTCAAGGATGCCACAGCGAAAGCATTGCGAGCTTAACCTACAAGTGAAGAGCGAGATACGGTATAAGTTACTTGAGAAGCTGGAGGTCCGTCGTAGGCACTTGATAATACACGCCATTTAGTCCTCTACCGGGGTATGTCCGTCTGGTTTATCTGCAACAGGGACCGCTTCCTGCCGAGAGTTACCCGCTGTGGATTGGTGCTGTACGCCGAGGAGAAGTACGCCATCATTGCAAGTACGAAGAAACAGTGCTCACTTGTCGTAGCTTCGCAAGATGAATTTTGAGTGTCTCGGCGTATTGCTCGAAGCCCAATGTCATCATTGCATAGAGGATGTCCTCTCCGCCGATGGTCTTGCGCTTCTCCATTTGACACTTCTCTGCAGCTTCTGATGTTATGAAGCTAATGAACTCGGAGACGCATTCTTGTACGCATTCTTTCGCCTCCTTCGAGATTTTGGCCGTCCCTGGGACAGCACCCTTCATGATACGTGACACATTCGCGATCTACCCATAATGCTACCAGATAAGTAGGAGCGGCTCTATTAGGAAAACCAAACTTACTGGGAGAAAACGGTCCTGTTCGCGGTATTCTCCTACTTCCTGCTCTGTGATGGGCGCGGGTGCGGGTGCATCTGGGACTTGTTCAGGCAGAGGACCAGAGCCATCTGTTTGGGGGGCGATAACTGGCGGGACGTATTCAGACATGAATAAATAGAGGATGGGGTGCGCGCTAGGGTGGCAGTTTTGAGCTCGTCCAACGTAAGGGCGTCCAGGACAAGTGCAGCTGGGGTGATCGAGATTGGCTGAACGACGCTGAGGACAAGGAGCGAGGGCGTCCTGAGCGGCGGTCACGATCCCAAATTGAATTGCGTAGACGCCTGTGGCGGCATCAATGAATCTCGGCGACTGCACCACACCCTCATGGCTTTCATCTCAACCCCTACAATAATCCGTTAAGATAACAACGTCGTTCTCGCTGGTTGCGGATCTTTGAACAGATAATACGCGTAAGTCTTCCAAGAAACTGGAGATGACGCGTGTGTTGCTCATTCGCCACTTATCTTCTCCTAAGGTCGCTGCGTCGTGTTGCAACTCGTGCCTCTGCTGGTGCACTTGGGGCCGGAAACGCGGTCACAATATTATCTCCCTCAAAGACTACACGTCTTACTGCACTTTGTACTCAAGATGCCGGGGGTAGTCGAGACTATCGACGTCGATGAATTTCCTTCGGGACCAGACTCAGACTTTGTGAGTGCAGCGTGACCTCGGTAATGCGAGGCAATTGAGGTTGACTTAAACCGTCAGGACGACAATATAGAAGAGGCGGAGCGATTGTCGTTGTATGATTACGAACAATCCCAGCCCCGCAGTGCGCCGATACCCACTACCAACGGAGCAGGGCCATCGAATGCAAACAGCGCACATCGCGGCAACCTAGAGCATGAGCTCAACCAAGAGCTTTCCAACGTTGAAAAACAGATCTACGACGCGCAGAATAAACTGCGGATCATGTCGGCGCAGAAGGATACCATTCTGAAGAAGCTTCATGATCATCGAAAGCGGGTCGCAGCAGACGCAGAGGAAGCACAATATCGCGGTCAGCCTACCATCAACTATATGGAGGACTTTGAATGGACGCCGGCACTCATGGCTAAGATGAAGCGAATATTCAATATCGACAATTTCCGCCTGTGTCAGAAGGGGTACGCGTTAGCCTACTGGAAAGCGATTCGATATACTCAAGTATTTTGCAGGGTTTGTAACGCTAACATGGATGGGCGCGATATCATTTGTGTCATGCCTACTGGCGGCGGAAAATCCTTGACTTACCAGCTGCCAGCAATCATCGCCAGCGGGTGCACGATCGTCATCTCACCCCTCATTTCTCTCATGGTAAGGTTTACGTAAAGTATACGGCAGCTCGTTGGATATCTGAACTATCGCGATAGGCTGACCAAGTTCACCATATGCACCAAGCCGGAGGTATGACGGTGTTTGCTATCGTCGTCCAAGCGATTACTGAGAGTTATCCTAGTCGACGCTGTCATGATCATGAGCAGCACTACCAAAGACGAGAAATATGCAATATACCGCCGCTTTGATGACATGGCCTCTGGCACGGGGAAGGACATCAAGCTTTGCTATGTTACGGTACATCACCCCACCTACTGACCGTTTATCCCTCATCTTACCTGTTGCAGCCTGAACGAATGGCGAAGGACAAGCAGTTCGTATCAAAACTGCAGACGCTCTCTGAGGCAAAGAAGCTCGGTACGGAAGTTTCGGATTCTGGAATTTTACGGCGCCCTCAAACTTATTCTTAGCACGCCTGGTCATTGATGAAGCCCACTGTATTTCTCAACTAGGCCATGATTACCGGTATTTGTTACCTTCATAATGACCTCGCACGATGATTGACTGGGACGCCAGACCGGATTATCGAAAACTTTCCGTAAGCCCTCTCTCGACCGAAATTATCATTGACTGAACTCCAGTAGGCCCTCCGTCAACTATTCCCTGGAGTACCTATCCAGGCGCTTTCTGCAACATGCCCCCCACCAGTGCGAGAAGAGATCGTATCCATTCTCAAACTGAAGGCCCTTGTTCATGGAACTGGTGCGTCACGATGAATGTTCAACTTTCCACGCAATATTGAATCCTTGTATAGCTGCGAAGCCCAACAGTACGCCGTTAGAAAAGTCCCGGTGACGACCACTCATCTTGTTATAGAAACGGTCTACTTCTCCTCGCCGCTGTATCGCAAAAATCTTCATTATAAGGTACTCCAGAAGCCTGCTGCGAAAGCGGCGGTGCTGAAAACGATCACGGACTATATCCTCGACCATCACGCCAACGATAGCGGCATCATCTACTGCTTCACAGTAAAAGCAGGTGACCTTGTTCTGACGTCATGTCTATTGCTTACGATATGTTTCAGGAATCTGAAGACGTCGCCGAAGGTATACGGGCGGAGAGTAAAGGAAAGATCAAGACCGGGGTGTATAACGCGAAAGTCGACGACGCGCAGAGAATGAAACTTCATGAAAGGTGGCGCAGGGGAGAAGTGCAGGTCGTCTGCGCGACTATTGGTCAGACTTGGCTTTACGTATGATACGACACTGCGCTGACCGCGGGGTTCTGAAGCTTTTGGCCTGGGTATCGACAAAGGGAACGTGCGCTTTGTGATTCATCACTCCGTACGTCGTCACTTAATGGCGTCTACTCATCGCTAACGATCTTGATATCCAGATGTCGGTGCGTCAGCCACGCCGATACAATGCGGAACAGGTACTAAATGCTTCCGGCAGAAATCTCTGGACGGCTTTTACCAAGAGTCGGGGCGGGCAGGGCGTGACGGGCTCGACGCTGACTGTGTCTTATACTACCGCCATCAGGACGCTTTTAGGATACGGGAGGTGACCGGCGGCGAGCCCGGCAGCGAAGCCAAGCGTGAGCTTCGCCCTCCCAGACACACACACCCCTTGCTGACCGTTTCCGCGTGCATCAGTTGGCGAAATGGTCCGCTTCGCTATGAACCTGGAGCAGTGCCGGAAGATCCACTTCGCTGAGTGAGTTCTCCGCTCCGCCGGGACGTCGTGTGCACTTGGGCACAGGCGTGGCCGCCTTGGATCACTTCTAAGCTTACACGCCTGCGCCACATCAGGTACTTCTCGATGTCTGCCAACCTCAACGTGGCCTCGTGGTCGACAAACGACGAGGACGCGATGACGCCGTGTGGGCATTGCGACAATTGCACTAGAGCTCCGGAGACCATTGACCGCAAGGACGTGACCGCAGAAGCGTGGAAGATCCTCCGCGTCGCCGAACACGTCAAGGAAAACAAGGGTCGAGTGACGCTAGCCCAGCTCGCGGAACTTGCTCGTGGCGTCGGAAAGGGCGAATTCGGGACGAGTAAACGGGCTTCGAAGTCAGGGTCTGGTAAAGGCACGCTCGATCTCCAGGGTCTATGTGGCGGACCTGTGGTGTTGTCCAAAGAAGTAAGCCCCACTCCGATCCCCTGCGAATATATACCGACCTCTCTTTTTCAGCATGCCGAAACGCTGACGATGCAGCTGTATTTGGATGGTTATTTGCAAGAGAACGTTCAGCAAACTCCATATAGCGTCATCATATACCTGAGGCCCCGAGCCAAAGCTGTCGATCTGACCCGCTTCTCATGTGATGCCGTGGAGAGCGGCAGCGGTCCCAGGATCGTCTGCAATTTCTCGAGCAAGCCTAAACGTGCCAATGGAAAACAGCGGAAACTTCCAGCGCAGTCAGACTCGGAAGCTGAACCTGAACCCGAAGCCCAGCCCACCCGAGCAAAGTCGACTCGGAAAAGGAAAGCGCCACCGACCCGAGGGGCAAAAGCCAGCCCAGAGTTGATTGATTCAAGCAACGAAGACTTCACAGAACAGTTACAGAACATAGATTCTGATGCTTGGGATTCCGACGAGGACGAAGGCGACGGCGGCGAGGATGCATGGGTATCCACCCTCCGTTCTGAGCCTCATGCTAGCAAGCGTGCACGCACGAATGGGGGCGAGAGTTCGAAACGACCCCCAAATTCACGTAGGGCGAGGAAAGAAGCGGAAATCATAGAACTCTACTCGGATTGAATATCCATCTATTTACTAGGGACAGACGTGTACAAAATAAATTACTACAAGTATAATGGAAGCCGGCTTCGTCTCAGCAGGTTACTTTACGAATATTGTTAGCTGCTATGATACAAGAAATTTTATGCTCTATCTGTCCGTCTCCGCTTGTCAGGGCGACGGAGTGTTGATCATGATCTGCTCCGGCGGCGTCGACTTGGGACGCTTGAGCGCAGAGCGAAGAGGGGGTTTGGGCATCAAGCGATGCTGCATATCGATTCGGACACCTTCTTCGTTCATCCAACCACAGTTTGGCTCGGGGTATCCCTGAAATAGGCATAAGTTGCGAGCACGGACAAGCGAAAGTGGACGCACAGCAAGATCATGCGGATATTCTTGACCAGGCTCCGCTGCCTTGAAGTGGCCATTGTTAGTCCACAGCTGATCCCTGAATGCGCCTCAGCCTGTCAGTCCTATGATATTGTCATACGAAGTCGTTGGTACTCACCCCTTGCGGTTGAACCAACCTTTTCTCCGCTGGTCGGACGGAACAGGAGAAGGGCAGACGAGAGTGTCATGCCACCGAACACTGCGCTTTCTGTTAGGCGAGCTCTCGCATTCTGGTGCAGACAGAACGCGAGACAGGGCGTCAGGGTTCGGGTGAGGTGCGTGTTGAACTGGAATAGATATGGTTGCGCGATGGTGCGCGCTCCCAGTAGGCTGTGGGGGAGTAGGATAGTGCAACCCGGGAGGAAGGCGTAGGACATGCTCGTCTTCTCCGCCGTAACTGGTAGGAGAGGATGAGCGAGATTGCGAGTCGCGACGCGACAGTGACGGCTCGATACGTGGTGGCTGCATGCCCCTGGGTGACCGCTCGTCGGAGCCACGCCTCACAGGGGCATACATGGGCGGCGGGCCACCCAGAGATGAGGAGGGTGGGAGAGCGCTCGAAGGCGCTTGACGGGACGCGGCGAGCTGATCGGCGGCGGTGCCTTCCATCGTGTTCCGTTGTTGGGAGATGGAACTACTCAGCGGGATGGTTACGCCCGGAGGGATGACGGGCCTCGTCTGCCCATACGGAGACAGACCAGTTGAATTCGCATCCCTGTTCGTGACAGCAAGCGCGGTTGCGTCTAATGTTTCTGTACTGCTGCTGGCGCGCGTGGACGAGACTTCGAGTGCGAAAGTGGATGCTACGTCTGCGATGTCGGTATCTGAGCTGGACGACGATGAGGGACTTCCTGGAACGTCTGAGGCGGAAGAGATGGAGCGTTCATAAATATACGTGTCTGGAACAAGCCCAGGGAATATTCCGTATGGCTTGTGCGACTTAAGGCGGTCAGAGTCTCGTATCCGATCGTATTCTGTCGTCGAATTCCATCCGAGCGATGGCTTTCGTGACTGATCAGAGCGAGCAGCGTAGGTATTGGACGAAGTCTTCTGTGGAAGCGTAGAGGATGGACGGCTCTGAAAGTAGTCTGCCTTTGCAGAACCAGTCGTCTGGGGGTATGTAGGTGGGGAAGGGCTCTTGAAGACGTGAACGGAGAATCCCCGAGGAACCTCCATAACGTACTGCGCATGAGTATGTCAGAAACGAGACAGCGATAACCAACGTCAGGCGCACCTTCGAGTTAGCCCTTGTGTTGCGCGATGAGCTCTTGGAATCGAATCCGAATGAGGAGAGCATGATGGGGGGAAGAGACCCACAAAGTGTTGAAAACGGCGTTAAAGAAGGACTGCTAAGGGGACTTATAGGACGTAGGGAGCACACACGGTCGACAGGTGCATAAGGCACGCACCTCGCACGAGCAGCAGGCCCGATGCATCAAACACACTAGGGGTCTGGTGCCGTGCAGCTTCTGGAATCCCGCTGCCACATCACATCGCTGCACGGACTTGACCGAGAATCTGAGGACTTACGCAGGGTTAGCAACCATCCGCCCAGGCTGACGTAGAATCTGTTGATGAACAAAGTGAGGGAATGAAGTCACCAGTCGCAGAGAGTTCTCACCTTCATTTGGACCAAAGAGGTTGCGCGACGATCAACGTTGGGAATAGCATTAGGGGTTTTGCTGCTCCGGGCAGCCCGCTCCGGGTCAACAGCGCTTGCCAGTAAATGCGAAAGGCTGGCTTCAACGTGCGACAGTGCAAGCGAAAGGGCCCGAGAACGCAGTACCCGTGAGATCGACAGTCAGAGGGCGTGTTGAAGAGGCTGGAAACCATGTGGCGCGCGGGCGCGACTCAGTATGAGCCCCAAACAGGTAATGCTAGCGGTCCAACGACAGAGCGTCAAGAGGCTTACAATGTGCGTCTGCGAGGACTGTGACCCACGGATGCCGTATAACAGACCGAAAAGAGATACTACATGTACAGAAATGCTATCCTACTGCTCTCACCACGCACCGCCTAAGTTCAGCCAGTCCTTGAGGACGGTGGTTCGTTCAGTTGCAATTTGACGCGTCATTTCAACCTGTCGGGGGATGGGCAAGTCTTCAAACGAAGCAAGAAGGTTGCCATCGAGTATGCCCTTCGTCAATGGCCTCGAAACTCGATCGTTCCGCACAACCCTGGGTCATCAGGTGAGTTCGACGCTAACTAGGCTCCATGCACATTCAGCTCACCTGAACGCCTTCGGGTTCAGACCTGCAACGTGTTGCACATTTCGAGTCAGCTGCCCTTGCAGGAGGTGCAGCCGCTTGAACGCTGCTTCCTCCACATAGGTCAGCGATGACAATGACCCGTCCGTCATACCTGCAGATCGACGTATGTGAGAAGACCAATTTCGGAGGTTCTGAGCCCGTGGAACTTGACTGACCGTGCATGAGTTTCGCCTGAGGTACGTCGACATCGAGGCCTTTCCCCCTTCGCGCGATCAGGCACGATGTTCGGTATTCAGCCTGACCATGGAACTCAGTACGGCAGAGGAGCCGCTGTCCATTTTTGGACTCAGGATCTAGGCAAGCATTAGCAAATGAAGCACAAAGCGAACCGATCAAATACCGTTTGGATCGAACTCGTTGACCCTGATCACACCTTCCTCATCGCATGAAACGATTGACACGCGACCATCAGCAAAGAAAAGATCAGCACGGGTCACGCAGACCGGATTGTAATCTTTTGACAAGACAACCAGTTTGTATGGATCTTCCTATCAATCGCCGAGCCCCGTTATCAGCTTGATCATGCTTTGAAATGTACGATACGTACCTGGAAAGCAACAAACCAGACACCTTTGACTGCATCTCCGATGACCAGCAAGTTTTTGACGGCTTGTAACGAGGTGACGTACACCCCGACGTCAAGGAAGGCAACGCCGACAAGTCGCTCATCAAGGTCAAAGGCTCGAACAAAGATCTTTCCTACCGTTCAGCCACAAGCGTTATCGGACTAATGTACAACGCTTACCTTTTGTCCCATTGAAGATACGAGGTAGTTGTCCATACCACAAAGGGCAGTCACAGGGCCTTTGGAGTCATCCCGGCAGTGTAGTTTGAGCTTGTACCATCGCTTCGAAGATGAGTGCCTGTCTGCGACAACTTCGACTACCTCAAAAATATAAACCTGCAGCAATACAGATCAGCGTAAATATTTTTGCAATCGGGATCTTAGACTCACTGCTCCACGGACGGCCAAATCTTCGCCTCGGTTGATAGTCGTGCCCACTGCGATGTAGTCTTTCGTCCCCGTCTCCGTGCTGACCGTCTCCAATGTTATACAGTCCAAGCATGTGACGTACTCATTCTTCGCGAACACATATCTAGAAAATACGATTGTTAATGAACGTATGATGGGCAATCCACGCCACATACCCGTCCATCGTGGTCCAAGAATCCGGGGCAAGTAATTCAAGGGTGGCTGTCTCGCAATCCGGCAAAGACACATTGGGAGCTGCGCGGGTCAATACAAGTACGCCATTTTTCAGGAGACCACATACCATCAGGATCCCAGAGCGAATTCCCATCCTCGTCGTAGGACGCGAATTTCGCTTGCAGAGACGACGCAGCAACAATCAACGCCGTTGAAGGGTCGAAAATGACATGTGAATACGCCCTAGGCCTTGGAATGTACTTCATAGGCAGATGAGCGTCGAAGTCGATCTCTGGCATCCACTCGATTAGACTTGGACCCTGTTGGCATCTCGATTAGACCCGCCGATAGATCAATATGACGAGGATCACCTCTTCAGAATACAACAGAAAATCTCCCCGGGACTCCCATAGCGTGCACGCCGTGAATGCATGGACAACTGAATGGCCGGATGGCAGGATCTTGACTCCAGCCTTATCACTGGCCAAAATCCAACATGGACGATCGCCTGTGAAGAAGACTCCGGAAAAGGTCTTTCCGGGGACAGGGGACGTTACAAAGGGAATCAGCTGCCTTGATATGCGCTTCTGCTCGGCAAGGACCGATTTCTCCGCTTCATCCGATTGTTGAATGTCAAACGCTCGCGAAACAACCTTCACGAATTTGACGAGCAACGAGGACGCACGTGTAGGCGGTGGAGGCTCGAGAGACCCGCGCGCAGGCACTGCTTCGTATATTGCGAAGAGACCGGAACGCAGGAAGACCTAAACACGAGGTCAGACACCAGGCATGACGTCGTCGCTTCTTCTCACCTGGAGATACGGACGCGGGGAAGTTTCTCCCAGCGGCGCAATCAGAACTTGTTCGATGTCCAATTCTTGAGCTCTTCGTGGAGGGTCTTGGGGTAAAGATAATGCAGGTGCATCTTCCGAGTCGTCTAGCACGTTTTCGAAGGAAGCAATGGCCGTCGTTGAGAATGCAAGTGTCAGTTTAGGCAGCGTCCAGATCTTGAATATAATCATGAGCGGCCTATTTTGCAGCGCAAGATAGTATTCATACCTCCAGGACACCCTGGGGGCGGCAGAGAACCAGCCACTGAGTCCTGATTCCAGTGTTCATGGCCGCTTGTAGCGTCGTAGTTTTCTTGGCTGTATCATCGGTAGCATTGAGCTCTGAGTGGAAGATACCCGATGTGTCTGTGTAGAAACACCCTGTACTATATTTGGACGTCTGGAAAGCTTCTCAGCATCTAATCATCATCAGTATACGACCGTGCACATACCTTCTCACCCATTGGTGACATATCCTTCCGTCTAATCTTGCCCCGTTCCGACTCCCCAATGAATAGACCGAGAGAATCATCTTCTCTTATAATCATGATAAACGGATCGCATATACTGCAATGTCGGATTCTTGGGCGAGGCATGGTTCCATCAAGATCCTTGATGATTTGTCTCTCATTGCCGTCGGGTTCCAGAACGCGAATGGCGTTGGACATGACATGCAGGATTGCGGTCCCTTGGAAGAATGGAGCCGCACCTACCGTAGTTCCCGGGACGCGTGTCGTAATGGTGATATCGTTCTTCAACGATTTGGAGGCAATCTGGAAGATATCAGTGACAGCTCGGCCATACGAGGTTGAGAAGTACACACCCTGGACAAACCTGGAGACGGGTTCGCATCTGTACTAATAATAACGGCATCGCTGCCTCCGTGGTGCGGATTTGACGCTCTTTCGAACGTGTTGCCATTGACCTTCACAGCCTGCCGCACAGGCAATGACCACATTCCCCGACCACCTCCTATCGCGTGCAATTTCCTCTTTACGCGACTGGGCAGGTCTCTCTGATAACAACTGATCAGTAATCAAAGGCGCTAACAGAGATCGTCCTACCTGGAAAAGGGTAAAGCCTCCTAGATGTCCAGAGCCAGTGGCGGCGACAAGCTCAGCAGCAGGACGGTCCTATCCAACCTTGTGAGATGAAAAGATGAAGAAAGATGAAGCATTACGCACGCCGTTTCTTGTGAGGGAGAAAGTCATGTCTGCGATAGTGCCATACGCGGGCAGCGCATCACAGAGGGCCAAATGGACCACAGTTCGCTTCTTCACAGGGGCACTGACGCCATTTGCCGCACCGTTAACAGGCTGTTGTTCGAGGGTAGAAGACCCGTAAAGATCTGCAGAGCAAACAAATTAAGTACAAGTCCGCCACGCAGCTGAAGTGTGTAACACTCTCACTCACCGTCGTCGTCATCGATGTCCATGCCCTGCGCATTGTCCACCACTGCGGCAGGCGCAGCATCCATGTCCACATCTTCTTCCGGTACGTCGACCTCAACCCTGGCCGTCTTGAGTAAGACAGAGGGGCCGACTGTGCTACCCACGAAGAGATGATCATCTGCGGCCCTTCGGATAATGGAGGGTATGGTGGTACGCGCTATGGGCGCGCCCATGGTAAGTTTTTCCACGGTCCGCCCCTCCGCTACAATCTCGACCGGATGGACTACGCCATCCTTCGACACGAGGAACAGCGTTCGATCGTCCACGAACACAGCTTCAGCTCCTTCCAGCAGCATGTCTCGCTTGAGTTCTTCGTCTGAGAGAGAGGGCACGGCCGCGTCAGACACTCGTGAAAGCCAGCCGTTTACTGGTAAGACAACCCTGCGAGACGTTTGTGCCACATGGATAAGTGAGTTCGTGGAGAGAATCACGACTCCACCCAGGCTGCCTGAGCACGGAACGATGCCAAAACAGTCGTATGGCAGTCCCTCCACCGCCGTTATGACCGGACAGTTGTGGGTTATCAGGTCTAACGTGAAGATAAACATGCCGACCGTGTCCTTGTATTCTCGCAGGCGCCTGTGAATTAAATCTTAGTTACAAATGTCGTAATAAGTGATCTGATGATAACCAGAACGCACCCGGTCCACGTCTGCGTCTGTTGGCATAGAACAGCGACGGTCGGATTGTTGAACCCGGGCAAGAATACAAAATCGATGACGTGGCGAACCCGTTCGTCGACGTCGGTAGTCAGATTGAGGATGAAGCTGGTTGAATATGGCACATCTCTGTTGGAATCTTGAGAGTTAGAACGTGTGGGTGGGCTGCACACGACGGAAACATGCCTCAGTTTTTGATCCTGCTCCATTACGTCCAATTCCGCCTGGGATTGATAGAATGGTAGGACAGCGATGGAGTCGTGGGGCAATAACAATCCCGCGCATCGTGAAGAGGGGTCTGCACGCAGAGATGTCCTGAACAGTGGCGCGTCTATCGCACCGAGTTGCGGGGCACGTTCGTATGTGTGGATTGAGACAGTGACCAAATCATGTACGGTGTCGGACCATTCCAAGAGTGCGATCTGGTGGGCGGTCAGTAAAGAACCCGCGCACAACCATAGCGACGTACCTTCGCGTCTTTGAACGAAACCAGAAGTCGATCTAGTTTGTCTTCTTGGGAGGTCACAATGCGGACTCTCTCCAGGCCGGTTACTATTCCATGTAGACGGTGTTCGCGAATAAAGTAGAACCGGTTCACTGTGGGCGGTTGTGCGGCGTAGTTCTGATTGGTAGACTGGGGACGACACAACAATGGTCAGCTGCGGTACTTGCGAGGAGACATCCGAATCAAACAGCACGGTTGAGAACGGCAAAATGTTATCTCATTGCACTGTAAGATAACATGCGCTGAGTATCCAAATTCACCTTGGCCGAGCCCATATTCACAAAACCCTCCCCGGAGGCATCCATCTCGACTTCCCCCTCGACCGCCTCTGTGCCCCTGCGAACGCTCGCACGTCTTTCCCGCTCATCGTCCTTCTGCGTAGAGATCGGTGCGGGCTCTTCTCTGACTTCGAAAACGCGTAAGAAATTGGTGCGCGCGACCACTACGTTGAAGAGCGCATGTCCTGTCGTTCGACTTCCGGAAGGCTCTGAGATAGTTGCAGGGAGAAGCTTGAGGCAGGATGCAAACTCAACCCCACTGGGGGGCAGGATTTCATGTCTCAAAGCCTGCATCTCTGGCAGAGTTGTGGACGCCCCGGCGAGTGTTCGTTGCCCAACGTGTATCTTCACCAAAGAACCGGCGGTCTGGCGTTTAGAGCGTTCAGGCAATGTTATTCCTACGAGGTTGCGCTGTCGGAGGATACCCACACACGAAAAACGACGTGAACGAGTGTACGACTCAGCGGTTGGAGGCCAAAACGTCGTCTACCCAGTCCCTTAGAGCTCCCGAAAGGCATCAATGGACGTTCAAAGTCCGACCACGACTTTGTACCCAGATTGCCTCATTAAGAATTAGACCCCATCTGGATGCGAGACTGGGTACACGTAGGTTTCGCGGCACTAAGTTGTGTACATTCTTTACACCTCTCTACACCTTTTACTCCTTCCAAGATGGTCAAACTGAAGGAGATCCACAGGACATCGACGTTTGCATGGTCGCCGTCGCCATCTTTACCGTTACTCGCTACGGGCACCGTCGCGGGCGCGCTGGACGAGTCGTTCAGCAACAACGGCCAGCTTGAGATTTGGGCACCCGACTTCTTGGACAAGAACGAATATGACCTCGGTGCAGAGGGTCAGACAGAGGCGAAGGCATCCGTCACAACTACGTCGCGCTTCAACCGTCTCGCTTGGGGCTATACGGATGGCGGGCGAGACCGTGGTGTCATTGTCGCCGGTATGGAGAACGGCGAGTTGGACATATGGGATCCAAGCCAGATATTGGCTGGCGGCGAGTTCGTGTCTTGATCTCGCAGACATCCTCAATTTGCATCTGACAACCCGTTTGCAGTCTCTCTGACTCGCTGGTTCTGCGTAACAAGACCCACACTGGCCCTGTGCGCGGTTTGGATTTCAATCCGATCCAAACGAACCTGTTCGCGTCTGGCGCTGTCAACGGAGAGGTCAGCGGTCGTGCACCAGTCCCATAGTTGCTGGTCTGACGTGTTTCTAGATCTATATCTGGGATTTGAAAGACCCAAGCAAGCCATACTCGCCAGGCACGAGGAGTACCAAACTAGATGAAATCACGTCGCTCGCATGGAATCATCATGTCCAGTATGCTCTCGCGGCGTCGAGCAGCACGGGCTACACCGTGGTGTGGGATCTGCGAGGAAAGCGGGAGGTTGCTGCGCTTGCCTACGGCGGCGGTGCAGGGACTCAGGCGGGCTTGCAAGGGTTCGGTGCCGCGGGACTGGCAGTGGGCGGTCGGCGAGGGATGAGTGATGTTGCGTGGCATCCCGACAACGTACGCAGGCTGCAATTTACTCGCACTCACGCTAAAGCGTTACACTATAGGCAACGCGGCTCGTAACGTCCTCAGAAGACGACACGTCACCGGTGATCATGGTCTGGGATCTGCGTAACGCGCGAGCACCAGAGAAGGTGCGTCTTTTCTGCTCATGAACGCAGCGATCGATTTACGTGTTGTCGCAGATCTTGACTGGGCACGAGAAAGGTGTGCTGTCGCTCTCATGGTGCAAGCAGGACGCGGATCTTCTTCTTTCGTGCGGCAAGGACAATCGCGCTTTGTGCTGGAACCCTCAGACATCGGAGATCATTGGCGAGGTACGCCTGGCCGTCAGTCCCACAGAGCCTGAGCTGATCTTTGTTCACAGCTGCCCTCTGCAGACAATTGGGCGTTCCAGGTTGACTGGTGTCCTCGCAACCCTGACCTGTTTGCCACCGCCTTCTTCGATGGGACGATTGGCATTCACAGCATCCAATCCACAAACGAGCCCAGCCAGGCGCCGGTCGCTCCAGCGCTTACAGACGCGTCTGACGTGTTCGACACTCCAGGCTTTTCGCGCGCGAGCACCGCGACGCTCTCACTCAAGCAGCCTCCCAAATGGCTTCGCCGCCCGACCTCAAACTCGTTCGGATATGGTGGGAAGCTGGTTTCCGTGTCCAATCTCCCTGGGGCACATGGGAAGCACCAGAGCGGTGTCGTGCACATCCGTACTGTGGTCACAGAGGGCAGCATTGTGGAGCGTGCGACCAAGCTAGAGTCCGCGATCGAGGCTAAAACACTGAGCGCCCTGGCCGAGGAGAAGAGTGCGGGCGAGCTGGAGGAGGTCTCAGCAGGATGGAAAGCGCTGCTGAGCTTGTTCAAGGCGAACTCACGCGACGAACTCATCACACTGCTCGGTTTCTCAAAGGCAGAGGTCGCAGAGCGCGTGGCAGAGGCTGTGGCCAAGTTGAAGGCGGCATCCGAAAACGTGGCGACTTCACCCACAGAGCTCGATGCCACCGAGAGCATGTTTTCACGAGAGCCCGTCGTCTCGTTCGTTGAGCCGGAGCGCGACGAGACACCGCCTGAAAGTCCTGTACCGGGCCAGGAGCAGGATGACGACACTCTAGATGGAAGCGCCATTGCGGCTGAGACGACACCCTCGGAGGTCAGCGCTAGCGCCGCGTCCGACACTACACATCTCGCAGACGGCGAGTCCACAACGACTGCGCCCAGTTTGTTTGGTGATGAGGTCGCAGGTACACCGCAGACGGACGCAGCTGCGGACTTCTTCGGGAGCATTGGCATGTCGCGCACGGACGACGCGCAGCCGCACGTCCCGCACCACAATTACGCGCTCGACTCGTCGGTCGCGGCGACGATCGGCTCGCGGCCGTCGTCCGCCGCGTCGGACACGCTCAAAAACAACACTTTCCGGATCTACCCCAACGACGAGTCGGACACGGATCGCCTCATCACGAAGGCGCTCGTGCTTGGCGACTTCGAGTCTGCGGTGTCACTTTGCCTGTCGGCGGAGCGCTTTGCCGACGCGATCCTACTGGCGGGACGGGGCGGGCCCGAGCTCTTGCAGCGTACACAGAAGGCGTATTTCGAACGGCGCACAACCGAGCTACCCTACCTTCGTCTCTTCCAGTCCATTGTCACCAGTGATCTGGAAGACATCGTACAGAACGCCGAGCTGCAGGAGTGGCAGGAGATCTTCGTCGTGCTGTGCACGTTCGCTGGTCAAGAGGAGTTCTCGGGCCTAGCGGAACAGTTGGGCCAGCGTCTTGAATTCCAGGCGAGCCTTGCGAAGGCGTCGGTTTCACGTGATGCCGGGGACAGGGCGCGCATTTTCAGAAAGAACGCGACGCTGACCTACCTTGCTGCGGGCCGTCTCGAACGTCTTGTGAACATATGGATTGAGGAGCTGGCGGAAGAAGAGGCCAGCTTGTTGGCACAGGAGGAGGAGCTTCATGGATCGCGCTACACCGCCCACGCGTTGGCGCTCCAGACGTTCGTGGAGAAGGTCACCGTCTTCCGCGACGCTGTCAATTACCAAGACACAGACCTCACGCAGGCTTCTGTTGCTGACGCTGCCGAGCTCAAGGCTTACAAACTCTCTGGCTTGTACGATCGGTACTTCGAGTACGCCGATCTGCTGGCGGCTCAGGGCCTGGTCAAGCAGGCTGTCGCCTTCCTCAAGCTCACGCCCGCCGATTACAATGGTGCCCCAGGCTCGCGTCTTGACTTTTCTGAAGGACGGAAGCGGCTACAGGTCGCTGCAGGTCTTCGCGTTACGCCTGCGAGCACGTCGGCGATTCCTGGCCCGAGCACGCTGCCTGCCAAAGCGGCGCCCTCAGTCGCTCCCAATAATGTGTATGGCTATGGCGGTTACGCGGCGCCTGTGCAGCAGCAGCAGCCGTCCTTTGTACCCCAGCCACCTGCTCCGGTGCAAGCTCAACCGACGTACGGACAGTACGGCGGAAATTCTGGGTACGGTCAGCCATCCAACGCCTACGCTCCCCCTGTTCAAGCGCAACAAAGCTACCCGCCACCTGCACCCGCACCCTCGAACGCATACGGCGGAGGTCCTTATGGACAGCCTCCGATGCAACAGCAACAGCTACCACCCCCACGTGGTGGCACGCCCTCCGCTTTGCCACCGCCTCCCAAGAGTCATTCTATCAAACGCGACAACGGAGGCTGGAACGACGCGCCGGCTCACGTCAATGTGGTCACCGCGCAGCGCCGCACGCCGTCTATCATGGGGCCCAATAAGCCTTCCGCCATCACCTCGCCGTTCCCGAATGCAACCGTTCCCTCGATGCCCCCGACCCCGCCTATCCACGGCCAGCCCCCGTCGAACTTGCCTCCGCCTCCTCGGCCTGGAAGTGTGCAGCAGCGAGGTCCGCCACAGAACCTCCCGCCGCCTCCTCGTCACGGTATTCCGCCCCAGCAGGTCGCCGCAGCGCAATACCCGCCGCATATGAGGCCGCCCTCAGGGCCTCCCGGACCGCACAATGTCCCTCCGCCGCCGGGCCCCATGATGTCTCCGCCTCAGCCTGGCGGACGCGGTCTGCCGCCTCAGGGTAACTACCCGCCACCGCCCCAGCGCGGACACATGGTCCAGCAGACGCCTCCCATGCCGGCAGGGCACTTGCCTCCAGGACCGCCGCCGCCGTTCCGTGGTACACCTTCACCGAACTTCAGCCGCGGCACCCCGCCGCCACAGCAGCAGCCTGGTCCGTATGGGCCTGCACTTCACCAGCCAGGGCCTCCGCAAGGATCGTTTGCGCACATGCCGCCTCCTGGCAGAGGTCCTGTGCCCACAGGTCCCCCAGGCCTCGCATCTCCTCCGCCTCCGGCAGCGGCGCCTCCCGCACCTGCTCCGCCAAAGGCGAAACCGGGGCCGCCTCAGCCCAAGTACCGTGAGTTCGGCCACTTGTAGTAACGTGTACCAAGTCTGACAGACTCCTAGCGCCGGGCGACAGAAGTCACATTCCAGATAACCTGAAACCGGTGTATAGCGTTATTGCTGAGCAGTTGAATTACGTCAAGCAGACTACCCCAGTACGTTTCATTGCTAAGACTCTTGTAGCTGAACTGACCTCGTTTTGTAGCCGCAACAAAAACGCATGGCCGAGGATCTCGAACGTCGCCTGAACCCGCTGTTCGATGCCTTAAACTGTGAGACGCTCTCTCCCCCAGTCTGCGAGCAGCTGGTAGGATTGGCGCAAGGTACGTGAATTCCAGATGATGGGATGCAAAGTCTGAATAGTGTCTTTCTAGCAATGGCTGCTCGTGACCGTGAAACGGCGTTGGCCCTCCACATCGATCTCCTCAGGACTGGCTCTGTGACGGATGACATTGGAATGTGGATGACTGCCGTCAAACAGTTGATTCTTCGCCTGTAGAGTGTGACGGTACGATGTTGATGTATGTATGACTTTCTATACAATATGAGACATAACTCTGAGAGACTCTGACGGAGATGAGCGCGAGTCTGTGGCTCGACCAATTTCGCTGGCCCGCATTTTTCCGTTTTTATACGCGCAGTGATTGTCCTTTACTTACACTCTGCGAGTCTTAAGTACGCTCATGGGCGAATCAGTACGGATGTTTCTGAGTCGAAGTCGCTGGCGGTCTATTCGTTGTATTATTTCAAGATGAAGAGTTCTAGCACAGGAAAGCGGATGCTCATTCATTCTGCATCGAAGTTCGTAAGTAGGATATACGTCTCAAGACGTCTAGTAGAACACGCACGGTACGTAGCTTGTATAGATTCTCCGTATCTTCCAGGATCAATGCATTCGTCGAGCTGATTATGCCAAGTTAGCAGAGTTCTCATGACATACACCTGACATTCAAAATGGTCGCTTACAGCAAGTCATAAATAGGAGCCGCGGTGATAAACATTTGCTCGATCATTTCTGGGAATATCGGTTCCGCGGCCTCCAAGTGCGCGTTAGAGCTAGGTACGTCCGTTTCGAAGATCATCATAGCTATTGCTGTGGGATGGTCGGCATACCGCGCGATGACTTGCTCGTCGAAGTTGCTGCGTTGGCGGTGAGCATGGCGGATCTGCACCACGCGTTGCCCTGGGCGAGATGGATCGGGTATCGTTGTCAGAGTCAGGACGATAAACCAGCGGAAGCCTTCCAATTTATCAAGATCGGTTCGCAGGAGACTGAGAATATAGTGCTTGAGCCCAACCATGAGTCCGATGTTGCAGGCGATGCGGCGAGCGAAATTAATGAGGGGATTCTTTTTGGCCTCGTTGCCCACGGCGCGACAGAACTCTTTATGGCGTGGCCTAGACGTGACGATGAATGTATAATGAATCATGATGCCTGACTGGTAGCGACCTACCAATCTGCGTGTTGACACTGAGTAGAATCATGGTTCAGAAAGACACGGCACACAGGCCAAAATGATGCTTACCGCTTCCGAGCAGTAAAAAGCTTGTTGACACTGCATAGAACAACCCATCACAAAAGACTCGCATCAGGTCTGGTCGCGAGCGTAAATTTTAGGACCTACGCGTGAACAGCGTTTCATCGATGTGCGCTCTCTGGTCCCGGAGTTAACACAGTTGTCATTCTCACAACATAGACCTAATAAGCCTTTCTCTGTCCGGCGATGCCACAACTCCCGAATAGCTGGCTTGCTCTTCATCGGCTTCAAATGCACCTCCCGTTCGGGGAAGAATTCTTTGTCGTTGAGTATGGCATCGCGAATTTTCCAAGATTCCGCAAGATCGACCAAGTCCACGTCCAAGCCATCTGCTGGGATGTTCATGCCTCTAAAGATATCGCGCCACCGCTCATCAGCGTATGACGGTGTGTCATAGAAGACCTCGGATGTGCCGGTCTCGGGGGTATAGGATGTTAATGACACCGCGGAAAGAGAACTGTTCAGAGAAGCCTCGTGAGCAGAATTGTTTGTGTCCTTTGAGTCGAGGATAGTTTGTAGAAGGGTTTGCGGAAGAGCAGGTTCTGCAGGAGACGAGGACAAAGAGGTTGAAAGAGCATTGGAATGGTTGATAGACCCAGTGCAGGACATCGCAGAATATTCACAGGAGAGTGCGTTTAGACTAACAGTGGTAGAGTAGAAGGAGGAGGAGGCCAAGGAGGACCGGGGCCGTGACATCGATATCGCTTTTCAAACTCCGACGTCCTTTCCACGTGACTGGCTTGAGACGCGTCGCGTCGCGACTCGCAGCTCAGACTTTAATCATTGGCCTGATGAATAGTGACCGTCACCAGCTATCACTCCAGTTCATTATGTCCGTGCCTTCTACCAATAACATTCCACAGACACCTCAAGCACTAGCCGATTGACACTCGAACTTTTGACCGTCTACTACTGGTCCACCTATAAGTACGTCCCTCCATCGGAGCGGAAAGGATATCAAATCTGGAGACATTCGATGTTCAATAAGTGTCCGTCCTCTGGAAGCTCTTTTTCAGCAGCCGTGTGTGGTAACCGAATCTCGGGTTCTCGATTTCATTCCTGGCCTCTGTTCGGGTAGGGCATGATGACGCCGGCCTACCTCACGAACGAAAGCTTTACCGTCCAGCACTGCCAGAGGTTCCGCTATTACTAACGTAGAACGATATCGGTTTGTATTCTAGACAAGGTGCAGTCCAAATCAGACGCTCAATGGTTCTAGATGATCAGAATGAGATAGATAAATCGAAGTAGAGGAAGAGGACGTACAATGCGCAATTGGTACAGATTGTCCACGTCGTTCAAGATGATGTTATTGGCCGCGCTGGCCCAGCCAGCAGTCAGTACCCCAAGCTATCTGACACACAACAGCAGCTCACATTAGATCGTGAATGGGAGCCCGAATCACTGGAATTTGCTCAGCCATTTCCGGGTATATCGGCTCCCAAGCCTCGAAATGAGCTTTCCAGCCAGGCTCGTCACTCCTGAAGAACATTTGCGCCATCGAGAGAGGGCAGTTTTTGGGATGGGAGCTGATGTACCCGTCGAAGGGACTACGCTGACGCCGCACGTGGTGTATTTGGACTACACGGCGCCCAGGCTGGACTGGGTCGGGGATCGTCGTCAGAGTGAATATGAAGAACCAGCGGAAGCCTTCGAGACGGTCAAGATCGGTGCGCAGGAGGGCGAGGACAAAATGCTTGAGCGAAATGAGGATCAAGGTATTGCTGATGATGCGGCGTCCGTAGTCGTTGACAAGATTTTTCGGGCTTTCGTTTGGGTCAATGGCGTGGCAGAACGCCTTGTGGTACGGCCTATATGTGACGAGGTGAAGTTAGTAACATCTATCTGAAGCACTCCGGCCACTGAGCATTGAGTACTGACCAGTCGCTGTGCTGACACTGAAGACAAAAAGTTAAGATTTCACAATAGATTCGAGCCCCGAGGGCACTCACCGTCTCCGAACAGTAGAATGCTCGTTGACACTGTGCGACGACTGGTTAACGGACTCCATCCGTGAGTATACGTGAGATTAAAGCCGTGCTTACACGTGAGCAACGTTTCAATGATGTACGCTCCTTGGTACCAATTTCCTCACAACCCAGATTCTCGCAACCCACACCTTTCAATCCTCGGTCCGCCCGGTTTTGCCTAAATTCCCGAACAAGTGGTTTCGCTGTCAAAGGCTTCCACAGTGGCACCCGGTCGAGAACCGCTGCTTTGTCGCCACCTTGGAATCGCTCCCGTATGAGCTCTCCGAGGATGATCAGGTCTACTTCCAAGCCGGTGGGTGGCACGTCATGCTCCTGAAAGAACTGCGACCACAGGGCGTTGTTGTGAGCCAAACTGTCCTCAGGACTCCGGGCCTCCGTTTCGTGAGAGGCTGCCGACAACAGAACGAGCGAGCTAGTAGTCTCTATGGAGGCATCTACGAGCGCGCGCGAGGGATCGCCTTCGTTGCTGTCCTCCAAGGTAGGCCAATTCGAGGGCACAGGGTCGGGCAGAAGAGAAGGATCAGCGCAGGACATCGTATAACGAGCGGTGTCCCGAGAGAGGCGTGAGAATGATGACGGTGCGGGCGAGAAAAAAAATGCAGCATAAGTAATGAAGAGAACAACAGCAAGTCCGTAAGTGCGACATTGATCTGATCATGAACATATCAATGGCGGG
>ALYI01003446.1:0-15841 GCA_001969225.1 Ceriporiopsis andreanae CBS 279.92
CTCACCTGCCAGTCCAATAGAACACCATCCCCAGATAGAGGCCCTTCGCTCAGATGCTGATAATGGTCGCCCTCAGGAGTATTACGATCCCAGCCGAACTGGTGCCTCGTCTGAGTAAATGAAACTCACTGATTCATCTCAATTCCCCGCTTACCTGCCAAATAATGTCTGACAAAGAGCCATCACGGGCAAAATAGGGTTGATATTCCACTTGATCGGACCCCGGCGTTGGCTATTCACGAGTCAGTTTTGTTTTCAACGAATAAAGCGGGCTGAATAAAGCGAGTAGCTTACCGCTTTCAGCATGTAGTTCCCTGTTTATTCGTGCTCAGCAAGGTAGCTATCAAGGGGAAGGGCCACCTACTGTAAAAGACATTTTGAGGTCCGGTAGCGCCGGACCATTTACTGGCTTTGTCGCCCGTCGACCTACAAAAAGGGTTCAATCATCTTAGATGTTGGGTTTCGGAGGTAACATACCAGTATATGGGCCACCTATCGTTTCGTGTGATGAGCTGTTGCGCACGAATAGAATCAAATGGCATACCAGGTACCGCCCTCCACTGAGCCCCCTTCGCCGCCGCAATTTGTCTTGCAAGATCCCGCACGATGTTCATAGGGAACACTCGCGTAATTGAGCTCAAAGAGGTTGTAGCCTACAAGAAGTGAAGTTGAAATATTTCTCGCTGATAATGAGGCCTACCTTCGTAACCGCCGTGCAGGTTCATATCTATCGCAGCATCAGTTTTAAGCTTTTGCGGGTCAAGGGTTGGATGTTACCGTTTGTCACGTTGTTTAGTATTACGACATTACCCATCGCGCACCACTGCATAGCTGTGGGTCAAGCAATCAGCAAACAGAATTGTGCGTACTTCAGAACAAACGCACTGATGTGGCGCAGATTCCTGTTGGACGACATTTAATCGATGCACCATGTATGAAGTGACTCAAAGACAAACCTAAGGGTGTTGTTATAGTACAAGCTCTCCCATACGCGGGATCCTGGTCATTGGTTTGACTTGTCATTATATTTACAACGCCCTGAAGCAGCGAGACACACCTCTGAGATAGCCGTTTCCGCCAGCCCCTTTATTCCAGGAGCCTGTATGAGCATGGGGAGTGAGAAGAATTCGAAACGAGAACACCGTGAACCAACCGTCGAAATAGTTGTCTTGAATCTGTGATCGAGCGAAGATCAGCACGATAGTACGAGGGACCGAATCAAAACTGACCTGTATGTTTCGAGCATCCTCAGTCGCGATTGGGTGAGAGCCTGACGGGTTGCATCGCGAGCTCTTTAGAAAGCGTGTATTGAACGGGTGTTGTTCTTACCAGTCATATAAGTTCTGATATTGCGGACCCAGCAACTCTCGGCGAAGCGGAACACGATACCGTGCATGGCAGACTCTGGCGCCATATTGCCATAATTGTGAACAGCTGCTCATACAAAATCAATACTTCACCCCTGCGAAGTTTCTGCGTTACATACCATCCGAAGGATCAAATTGAGGCATCGGTTGGGTCATATACAAGTTCTCGATGCCGATGTGAGTGACCTTATGGATCGGCATGACCTTGCCGTAGGTGACAGAGTCTGCATTGAGTGAATCAGAATACGGGCAGCAAGAACTTGACCCGCCACGAACCATCCATCACCGGAGAGCCGTCAGCGACGCTGAGTTTTTGTCAGCAGTATGCACGAACCAGCCAGATGTTACTCTCACCTGTTTGCGTAGACGTCGAATCGCAGAGTATGGTCAAGATCGACGTATGCGCCGATATCATCCGTGCCGGTGCCTGTGACGGAAAACCAATCCTGTGTTTGATTATTATCGACTCCGTATCGCATTTGCGTGGCTGTCACGCACTTGGCTACAACATTGTAATGAGCAAAGTCCTCTAGTTGACAAGCTCTGAAGACTTACAAGACATAGGAATTGACAAAGTAGTCGTCGTGCTCTACACCCCATGATTTGTAATCATTGTACTTAACCGGAGAGCCTGCATCACCGTTGAGTTGCGCACAGCCCAGATCAACACAACGACTCACCAATCCAGACGTCAGTTGCAGTCCGATAGTAGCCAAAGTCTGTATTGTTGGAGACATATACGCGATTCGTGCCCTTGACGCCCGCTTTCGAGTTATTCTGTGAAACCGTGAAGCCCTGTCCAACGTCGCCTATCAGCTGGACGTAAATTCGTACCGCAATATTCACGGCTTACCTTGACCTTGCCTTGATCTATCGACCAGTGATAGTTGACCGACCCGAGGAACAGATCCTTGCGGTTTGCAGGCGCCATATCATGCGGAACGTTGAACTTGTTCGCAATGGCCCGAGTGCCTACACGAAATATGGAGCGTCCCGGCCACAGCCTGAACACAATATCTGTCACCGGTTTCGCGCAGACAAAGCCTGAGCTCACCAGCCACTGGTTGCACTACCTGTGACGACATTGCAATCGCTAAACTCGCCACAGCTCGAGTTCGAGGGTGCGCCGGGATCATCTTGTTGCCCTGTGTATTTCCAACTGAAACTGGTGGAAACAGCGTGAGATTAGTGCCGTTCCTTTCGCACTGACAACCAGACAAACCTCATGCCATCCAAGTCCCACTGATAACCGTCAATATCGTGTCAAAGACAAAATGGCAATATTACATACCTGAGAACCGTCTATGATGGAGTCAGAATGCATATAACAAGAGTCTAATGACAAGACGACCCACTTTCCGTAAGGACATCATATTTGGTGTTGTCATCGGGCGAGAATACGAGCCGTGTTCCTGTGTCCGGATCATTCGAGACGCCCCGAAGGATGACATAACTTCCGTCGAGATAGATCGTATGACTCTTGATAGGTTCGGTGTATCAGATAAAACCTCAAGAATATAACGAAGAAACTGACCAGGTTGATCACACCTGGAAATCGAGGTCATTTACTACAGCTCAGTGACACGTGAGTGACAGGCGAATAGACCGTACCGGCTGGCAATTGAATGAGCGTATACGACCCGTCAGAACCTGGCGCAGCGCTGACAGCGTTCTGCAGTGCGTCGGTATCGTCCACGCCGTCGTCGGCTATAACACCATAAGTAGAAGCAAGTTCGGCCGCGGTGATAATCCGCCCAACGTCCGCGTCCGTCGGTAGATCCCGTGCACCACGTTCGAAACCAACCCCTTCCACAAGCATTAGCCAGTCAGCCACGCGTATTCAAAACTAGCACTAACCAGACCAATCTGGAAGACCCGGAATGGGAGGCCGTCGGTTTGCGCTCGTTAAGTCTATGAGGGAGCTGTGTACCACAGGGAGCAGAGAATACAGAGGCAGTAGAACCGCCCACCACATGGGTAGGACGATGACACGGCCCATCTTGTGGTGTGCGATGGCGGATGGGCACTCCCGCCACAGTACCTTTATATCCTATAAGGTCGCGAGCAACTCTAACGCGCATAAGTACCAACAGCTGTATCCAGATCCATGAAGCCCGGCTCACCCTCCAGCATTGCTACGACTTCCACGCGCTGTTCGGGCATGCTCCGTCTTGCACTAGTCGTGCGCTATGTCGTCCATCACGAGAAGGAATGTCGCGGAACCGTGATATGCGACAGGCACCCGGGACGCGCGGAGATATCTCTCTGGTTGTAAGGGCCGGGGAACACTTCTTCTCCGAAACTGGGAGCACGAGTGTCCATCGGATTGAGAGTTCAACCACAAAATATTGGACCAAGTTCTGGCGCTTCGCCACACTGCTCACTTGACTTGCATCGTGGTCAGCCGTACACGTCCGCGGGATAAGTTCGTACGAACCCTCGCTGCTCGGACGAATGTATCCCAGATGACCTCCTCCGGTATGAACAGGCGACCAAGCGCTCGGCTCGCCCTGACTAACACTGTCGACTGTATTGTGATCGCACAGTAGCCTCATGTCAGCGCATGGCAGGGCGGGCGGACGCGCAAGGGGCAACACTTGCCTTTGTTCCGGCTGTAGATCGCGTCTTGATTGTTGCACAGTGCTGGCTTGACATGGCGGGTCTAGCCATGTGATGCGAGCATGCACATGATGGTTCCTCTTTCATCGATGCATCTGTGACTGGTTTCACACTTCTGTGTATTGTTCATCTATCGCAAGGGCGGCTCGCGCAACGAAGGATATGCGAAAGAAGGGGTGGGCTACATCGAGTTCCCGGATAAACTGACTTGCCTCAGCCGCTGGACATCGATACCATGCGACGACGGGCTTGGCCTGCGTCTAGGGTAAGTTTGCGCGAAGAGAAGCTCCGACGGTGCCGGCGATGCGCACGGCGGGCGCACACAGTCTCTGTCGTCGGTGGTCGGGCTTTGGGCCGTAAGAGATAGCCTAGTTCAGAGGGAAATGGAGACGGCGGAAAGAATACGAAGCTACTGTTCAGGCTCGCTAATCTTCCCCGAAGCCTGCAGCGCCTTCCTTCCGTCTCGGTCCTGCTCCTCGCCCGAGTCCTCTCGTCGCTCGGAGGCCGTCTGAATGCACACTGAGTACTCCAACCTCATCCGCGAGCGCGTCCGACCTTGAAAGCGTTTGCAAGCACTTCATCGCATATTGAACATTGTCGCGGGCGATGCTCGTGTATAGAACCGAGATTATACTCTTTTTGACGCGTTTCGAAGCTCGACACAGTGTGCAGGGGTCGCTATGGGTAGTGGTGCGGTATACACGCGTCGCGAGTTGGACTGGCAAGTCGGAACATTCCATGTCGTCCAGAGACTGTCGCCCGAAGATCAGCGGGGATTCCGTATCCAACAAGACCACTCACAATGCAACCCCAAAATCTACTAAACAGTCTCCTGCTCGAACGTCGGCGCGACGAGTGTGCCCGTTATCGTCCTGTTGGTACGAGAATGTCAAGGGCAAGCACGAGGATCAGAGAGATCAACGCGAGCGAACCTAAAGCATGCGCTTGTACCGCGGGCGAATGAGCACACATTCTGTACTGCCGGGGCTTGAGACCTTTGAAATCTGTCACAGATATCCGCCGTCACCGATATCCGCCACTGGGAGCCGTACTTGGGCGACGCGACGTGGAATGAGGGCAACCTGGGGCGGGCGCTCAAATTGCGACTTGTCCAACTTTAATTTCGCGGTGGTCGCCTTTTCTTCTCCCCAACTCGCTGCTTTTTGCTCACTCAGTTACCAGTCATGCATACGCTAATAATGAATGCAGGTGTATTCGTGCCCTTACAGTCGCAATGTCCGTCTATCCCCTTGGACATACCGATCCGCGCTCAGTTCACAAAGGCCGATATCCGGATTCCGTACCTACCACACCAGCTCCCACCGTCACCGTAGAAGATGCCGTATCAACGTCTGGATGTGCGCATAGTTGTCCAAACATCCTGGCACGGCATACTCGGCTCAGAATGAGCTCAACTGCCGTCGGTCATCGGTCATGGTGATTTCAATCGTATAATTGCTTGTTCAACATCGGTCTCATAGAAGTTGCGAGCCTTGTACCTCGCTCGGGCACATCAAGTGTTCTCGTGCCAACTGGCCCATGGAGAAACCCTCATGCCAGTGGTTGGGCCTGTTGCAGCCCGCATGTGCACACAGTGGCGAGCGGATCAGACGAGTGTCAACGCTCGGGCCTACGGAAAACGGATGCAATGGACCCGGGGACACGCATCTTCTCAAGCTCTCCGCTCGTGATGTTCGATTGTCCGAGCAGGCATCTCGACTCTGCAGTATAAAGCTATCGCCTTCGTCACTCCTTCTGTGTTTGCAGCAGCAGCTCACTCACTCGTCATGCAGCCTTTCATCCAAGCTCTCCTTCTTTGCGTGCCTTTCCTCGGTGCCATCTCGGCCTCGCCCACTGCGGACTGGAAGTCCGCTGTCGGCTGGGATGGCACTGTTCTTGACTCGTCCGCGATTGGCACCGCTGTATCAAACACGACCGGCGCGCTCCAGGTTCGTGCTATTATCTCTGCGTGACATCCAGGTGACGCTGACCATCTTTTCAGAAACGGACCGTCGGCGGAGTGTATATCTGCACCGACATCAACTGGGGTGGTACATGCGGATACGCCGTCCAGCCACTGAATACCTGCATTCGGCTTGGAAGTGACTGGGACAAGAAGATTTCGAGCTTCGGGCCTGACCCATGCACGTCCTGCGAAGGTACCAGTTTCTCATGTAATCAGAAGGAACTTCTGCTGATGATGGAATTGTTGCAGCCTGGTCGTTCGTTGCTTCATACTCAAATACATAGTGTTGCCTTACTGATACACATCTTGGTTTTTTAGAACCCCCGCTTGTCAGTTCGAAAACTCCAACCACTGGGAGTTTGAATATCCTGGGGATGCTACTGGACAGTCCTTCAACGACCAAATCTCGTCGTTCAGATGCAAGTACGAACAAGCATGGTGCTAGAATATCCGTCGACTGTACTTTAGCGAGTTTTGTTGATATAGTGTGATCTCCAGAATTGTTTCAAAACCATTGCGGCTTGTCACTCGTTGAGCGGTTGCTGTGGCTGACGCTACTATTCATGCACACACAAAAGCATTGTTGACTCGCATGCCGTTTGAAAAGACGGGGCCTTGTATACACGCCGCCGTGGTTCGGTAAAATCAGATTCTCGGAGGATGACTCGAAATGTGTGTAGACGGGAGGCGCAGTTCACTTGCACACGCCTAACGACAGGAGGAGTGGGACCATCGTATGACATTCACTATAACGAAGTGCCACGCATATCTGGTAGCAACAACATGCTATCTAGCGCATCCTGTGGACGTTCATCGGTCCGTGGCCAATATGCGAGATTCCACTTTCCGGTTATAGCATTGTAGTGCGGTAAGATGGCACCTTCCGCCACTACCGGAGGCTTTTTAGGCATGTCGAGCTCGGGATTCGTCCGGATGGGATCGACAATTTTGAGGATGCGCACAGCGAGCACCTGGCCTGCCGGCAAAGTCACTGTCTCGAAACATGCCGTCACGGATCCTATACGATGAAAATACATATCAATGCTGTGATCGGCGCAGAGACGCAGCGGACTTACCTGTGTATACGGGGAGATATACATTACTCTTCTTCTTCGTCCCGACCTTCCACTTGGGCAGACGCAGCTTGAAGTCATGATACTCGTCTCGTCCGTCCTCGGTCCTCAGCACAAAGATCCGGATACTAGACTGTGCAAGATCCAGATGAAACGGCTGGCCGAGTGCATATATCAGCGGGAGGTAGGGTTTAGTGTCGCGATGCAGCTTGTACGCGAAATACGGTTTCGGCTCGGTACGCTGCAGCCACGCCTTCTTCACGAGGTGGTATCTGCGCGAAGCATGCGTATAGAGCTTCACCGTCTTCCGACGCAGTGCCCCACACCGCCTAATAACATTGAGTGGAAGCAGCTCGTCTCTGAAGATGAGCGACCGCACGACGGGGTTCCGGATAGGCCCATACAGCAGAGGTACAGTCCACGGCACGCCCTTGTACGCGAGATCCTTGCCGAAGACGAAGCTCTTCGGGTCGCGGTCGTTTGTGATGCGGAAGCGCAGGCCGACAGCGGCGTCCGGCGCGCCAGGTGGCTTATGCAGGTACAAGAAGCCTGAACGCGACTCGAAGAACGATCTAGGATAAGGGAACCTGTACCACACGAACGCACGACGCTTCTTCCAGCCGTGCCGCTCGCGGAAGTGCTTCACGGCGCGCCGCGACCTACGGCGGAACTTGCGTGTTTCGCGCCTCCCTCGTGCGAAGCGAAGGATGTCCCATTTACGATAGACAAACTGAGCAGGGTTCACGGGGTTCGGATGGTTGGAGGGCGCAGCATGGGGCGACGTGAGATCCACCTGTGGTGCCGTTGTGCCTTCTTGTTCGCCTTTCGACGCAGCAGGGATAGTTCGAAGACGCTTTACGTCCTTAGGATCCACAGCCTGCCAGTCCTCGAAAAGATCTTCATATTCTTCTTCATCCTCAATATTATCTTCATCAGCTAGGTCACTACTGCGCACCCGTGACGTCTCCGTGGTCAGCCACACTGATGAGCCCCACGATAAAGTGATGTAGTCACTCGGCAGCAGTTTAGTGGGATCCAATGTGCTGATGGAGAGAGGCTTCCTTGCGTGGCGGCGCTGTGATCATGGACAGTCAGTGACGAGTTATAGGTACAGATCTGAAACACGTACTTTTAGAGGCCAGAACTTGCGAAACATTGCTTGTTCCATCGAGATCTATCAGGATTGTTGGAAGCGTGATTTTTAGTGGGCTGAATTGTATCACCCACCCATTTCTGACCACGACTGCGCTTCTCACGCCATGTCTGCCACCCAAGGCGTCGCTGCATCTCTCGTCTCCGTCGCGCCGAAGGTCCCGGTTGTCGTCCAAATCTTGCCGGTCGATAATGGCGGGAACGCGTACGACGTCGCAATGAAACCGTACGTCCTCTAACCGGCTGTGGGGTATCGCGTTGGAGTCTCACCTGAAACACAAAGCGTCAAGAATTGAACCTAGAAAGCCAACGATGTGCTCACCACAACGGTTTTTCGCTCAGATGGATCTCTCGGGAATGCAGGAAAACTGGCGAATCCTCGCGGGAAGCCACTTGCGCTGGCGTATGAGACTGGAGGCGGTTCGGTGCATTGGATGTGGCGGATGAGGGCATTATGTTGAGTGACGCGGCCAAAAGGAGAGCTCAGCGACGCGCTCGTCCTCGACGTCGCGCACTGTGCAGTATGGTGCACGCGAAAGCTGAACGCGCTCGAGTTGAAACATCGCTGTCGAAGGGCCGGGATCATGCTGCACAAAAGTGTTAACAACCATATTAGAGAGCACGACATGACATCTCGAGTGATTTAACTTACCAAAAAGCGGCTCCCTTGAACAAGCCAGCCATCCCATGGTCGTGGTCAGTAATAAACGCGTTCCAACGACTCTCGCCGACCTCAAGAGCGCCCGTCATTCTCGCCAGCGTCAATTGCAACACCCTTGACCTTAAACCTCCACTACCGAGAGTCTTCGCGCATTTTGCAGCAGTTCAGATTCGTATCCCACTACACATAATGCACGCTGACGCGTATTTCGCTGAACTTGGGAAGAACTGGTGATCCCTGGCGTGCGTACCGCCTGCGCTTCTTTGCGATTGAAAACTAGACGGGACGGGTGCACTATATTGTGAGTAGAGCTGAGTTCTATAGGTACTGCTACACTTACGGAACTACGTTGTCCCAGAGATTAGGTGTTCTGATACCTGTGGGCTATCCCCCAAATCGCTCGCGATTGATCACCGTGATGAACTGCAGCTCTACCATTTGGCAGCAGCATGGCAGCTCCCGCCGTGACGACCATGCCACCAGGATGGATGATGCGCGCGACCGTCTGAGGCCGGCCGTTCAGCTCGTTATCACGTTCACGGATTGCGAGCAACAGCTGTCTTGTAAGTCAGAAGAACAGACTTCTATCTGCTGGTGAGGAATCGCATCGCTGTACTTGGCGACTTCGAACAACTGATGTCAGAGTGTTGCTACACGTTCCTGCATCTGTCCTATTCGCATCTTTCGAACAACGCATCAATATCAGTAATGCCGACATATAATGGTTTCACGTTGTGCTGTTCGTTGTGCCAGGTGCCATCCTCTCGGCAGCATGCTGATCGTGTCGATTGTGGTCAGTTTGCTTTCAGCTCTCTGCTATGTGCAGGCACATAGCGTCGACTTTTCGGTACCGTCTTCCTGGAGAGTGAGTGCAATATTTTTTTACGTCGGTTCGCTTTTTTAACGCGCCTGTAGAGTCCCACAACCAATTTGTCGAGAGACGACAGGCATAAGATTTCAACGGCGGCCGTCGGAAGTATGCTGGACAGATTCCAGGAGGGCAGCGGACAGATCGACGGTCTGTGTTTAGAAGTCCTTGCAAAAGTCGCTGCCTGAATGTTTTGCGCTGCTAGATTTGGAGTACCAACAATCTATAAACATGCTTGGTGCAATTGCTCTGCACGACTTCATCAATAACCAGACGACGCACAAGTTGAACATATCGACTCTCCTAGGGGCCGCATTCACCGAGATCCCCGACGTTACAGCGTGAGTGTCTATCGATGCATGCTGCATGTCAATTCTTCTCATTCAATTCTTGGAAACAGGGTAAGTGTTCACAACGGTCCTCCTGTCAGAAGCTCTCTGACGGGGTCTAGGATGAGTCCGACGTGTCGCCGACAATGCAAGTAATAATTTGAATAATCAAATCGCCCACATCATCTCATCTTGTACTAAGGACACTAGGGCTCGCCTGCATATATGCCTATCGTGCTTATCGTTCAGAAGAATTTCTGTTCTTAGCGAAGACGCTTTGGAACAAGCAGCAGCAATTCATGATCACGGTGGAAAATGCTGTGAAAGGGTCCCAGCCGAAAGCTAATATCACTGTCGCCAGACAGTGTAGCGGAGGTACGAGTTAAATTCGGGCTGATGTCTATCGGTGTACTTATGGGCGTGAGTGCAGCCCTAATGATCGGTGGGGTACTCAGTGTAAGAGCGCCATCTTCATTCTTATGTCAACACCTAAGCTATTCACAGGTTAACAGCGTGAAAGCAAAGGATGAGTTTGTTCACGCCTCCACAGTCGGGTAGGTGCCATCATCTGAACGTTCGGCGTAATTCCTTCTCAGGCATGTTCCACCTAGCGGCTTCACAGCGTAGGCCATGCCGTCACCGCCAACCGTATGTCTCACTGATGTTTGCCCAGGCTTTCCGCATACCTCTTCGAAGAAACAAAAGCAGGGAAATACAAGACTGCTACAGAGCTATCGGCAAAGTTCATCAGAGATCAGCTCTTCAACCAGACTATCATCCTTGATCGAATCAATGCGCCCAAATGTACCAGAACGGCGAAAGAAGCGCGGACGTATAATACTGGTCTTTTCATCGAGGGCCTCAGTGTATACGTCAGTGTGACCCACAATGCGACCTGGAGCACATAGTAAGCTGAGACGTGGATGATACGCGAGAGACTCATAGGCGATCAACAGCTTAGACGGCATGATCGCCAACTCAATTCACTTCAGAGGCTGGACGGGTCATGACGGAATTAACTTTGAGTTCGAAAGTAGGTGCTATAGGCCGGAGCTCCTAGATGGTGCTGATTTGTTTTAGGAAATAAGACTCAGCATGACATTCAGTCGACGAATGCCCTAGTTGGGCTGAGATGTGAGTATCTCTGCCGTAGCCCACTTGCACACGTTTCTGATTGACCAGCAGCAATCTTTATCCGCGGTCTACAAGAGGCATGGTCGCGCAAAGATCCCGATAGCGCGCCAGCAAAGCTCATCGAAGCTTACATCACCGTTCAGGTGCGAATCCGGTGTATGCCTACCACGAAATGTTTTGTGCTGACCGGCTGAACCTAGTATAATGCTTTGCTGTCACTAGCGAGCAACGGCTCCAACATTTATTCACCTCTGTGGCACGGACCTCCTGTACCCAAAATCCTTCCCTGGGGACACCTGGCCGCGATAGATACTCTCAACTCAGCGGTCGCAATGGCTCCTGCTACATCTTACGTGGTGTGAGTGACTGTCTCTGTTTATTGGCATGCCGCTCAACGTGTATCTTAGTGGCTCGATGCTACGGGCCAGTTCATCTCTCCCTTCGTCTTCCCAGACGTCCGTTCCGTCGGCAACGCCGCAGAACCTAAAATCATCTCCTCAGCGCTTGAGCACCAAAATGATTCTGGGGGCAACGCTCGGACCGACACTCTCTATTTTACTTCTTGCTGCCCTTGCCGTCGCCTTTTGTCGACTTCGACCAAAGGCGTTCCCGCCGCGCTATAGCATTCACCCGTTCGAAACATCGATCGTCTCACCACGGCGCAACTTATCAGCTCTTGAACAAGAGAAGTGCAGTTCACAAGACGAGGAGATCAGCATTATAAGTATCGCGCGCCAATCCGGTAGTGTTGCACCGTTCGGCGCAGGCGGCGGCCCGGGGAGTTTATCGCAACCGTCTCGCGCAGTCTTGAGACAGTCTAGTGACCTTCGGCGTGGGCCTCCAGCCCCCTTAGTCGAGGAGTTGAAGAGACTGCACAACAGACCGTCTGAAAGTTTGCACGACAGCGAGCCAGGCTCAGATCCCCCGCCGCGGTACAGTTCATGCTGATCGGCGGCGCTTTCCAAGCGCTTTCATAGCGTTGCGACATCACCCTCGTACAATACATATTGGTATACGCCCAAATAAACATCGAATACGTCTCACTCAGGCGGTGCTCTAGCTTTGATGCCACTGCGCGTAAATACCTGGGCGTAACAGACTCCAGACTGGCCAGTTCAACTTTTGTAAGCGCTTTGATCTGCCTCGATTGACGCCCTCTCTTGAACATTCCGTTTCCGCTGGGTGTTCGCACGACGGGTGTCAAGCGACCATGGCCGCCCACTTCCCTTTTCACCGCGAGCCCAACGTGTAGGCCAAAATGCGACCCAATGCTCAAGAAGGCAAGCACACACCTCCATAGATCCCACTGTGCGGCGTTTACTTATGCACTCGCCAGTCTTATTCGATACCAGTGAACTCTCGTTTGACCACCTGGAGCGCGATTTGTCGTCTCAGGGCCTTTGGGAGTTCATTGCACCTTTTCACACAAACCCGATTGTCTCATGCAGCATTTGGCACAAGACAAAACCCCTGTGCAAATTGTCTGCATACGACTCATCCCTTACTGCACGGTTTCTAATCGAGCAGCTCCGAGACTGGTTGGATCCACATAGTATGCGAGCAGCAGCGATTTCCGAACGGTTCAAACTGGTAAGGTTCTACCAGTATCGCTAGTTCTGTTTCTCAGTGTAACATAGAACACGGACCATACCTTGGTGCATGACCCAAACAACAGCGTGCAAGACGCCGAAATTGAAGCTCTTCAACTTATCTTTGATTACGTTGGAGTCGTTGGACTCAAACAAAGTCGTGGCAAGTTCCGGCCAGAGAGACCACCTCAAATTCGTTGGACGCCTGCTAACACGAGATGCGCTTACCCTGAACCGGACTTCTCATCTGTCTCGTCCCCCGAGCACCGTGTGCAAGTCCGAGCCATCTTGTCTATCATGCATTTTCCAGGCCAGTTTGATGGCGGCGTGGAGCTGTTTGCCGAACGCAGCTTGGGGCCTGCTGTCAAGTCTCTTTTTGATTTGTACCCCTTAGCGTGGTCATCGTATGTGCCGGTCTTTTCCATGTCGATTTTGTTCACGAACGAGTTCCACTGTTTAGTGACCATATGCCACATATTCCAAGAGTGCATGTGCAGCTTCCGCTCGTTGCTATTCGTACGTGGTCACTCTGCGTGTTCACCCCTCGCTGACCAGACGCAACCAGACGAGAGCGCGGAATTGACTTTGAATGGGCGAATCGCAGTTGCGAAAGCTGTTCATCCCACCCTTCTGCACCTGTTGCACCAGTATAGACAGCTCCAGGGTAAACCTACGGTCCCAGATCGTTGCTTCGTATACGGTCTCCACTTGTCGAACACGCAGGTGTCCGTGTTTGCCCACTTTATACTTCCGGAGGCTCGAGCAACCGAACGCGACAGGTTCTGCCAAGTATTGGTCGCCAGATTTGCGATAACATACGATCCTTGCCCCGAAGACAATCAAGACGAACTATTCCTGCGTCGGTGGCGGCTCGTTATCGCACTCTTCACTGTCTTGAGACATGTACAATATCTGGACCACGAACTCTCAATCACCGCTCTTGATCGAAGTCTGCCTCATGCTACAGCGGGTCCTTTGCCCGCGCTGTGCTCGTTGCGCCCGTAAGTTATTCGCAATCGTTTTGGTGCATAAACGTATTGACAAGCCAACCTCAGCCCCAGCCCCAGTACGCTCTGTGGCGCCCTCACACAACTTGTGACCTCATGGCAGACACCGCACTTTTTCGTGCCTTCTGCGTGGATAGTATGTTACCAATCATTTTCTGAGATCGCAGTCCTTACGCCTCAGCCATAGCCTGCGGCCGATCTATCTCTCCACGTCCCCCAGGTCAGCGAGCATCCGCCGGACGTCGTGCTAGGACTACAACCTCAGCTTGGTTCGCTCATGTTTCACCGTGTCCGGCCTTGGCTAAGACCGCTGTCCGACGAAATATTACTACGGACCCATCTATCCAGATCCCACACGGGACAGGATCCGCTATGTCCCACCCATATACCCCGGTGTCGTTTCGCTAGCAGATCTCAAGAGATCGTAGATCCGAAGTTAAACACGCGACCACATTACTACAGAGCTCGTGACTTCCTGTTGTTATCACCACCGTGCTGGTTCGACGTCAACTCCTGCATTGCCTCTGCTCTGGCTGGCTTTTCGCCATATTCTGTTCGATGGTGCGTCATACGACCGCGTCGAGTACGGCGCTTCGCACTAAACCTGTCATTCAACAGGAACCCTGTGATTCGCTATCAACCCTCTTCGTCTGTGGCGTCCGAGGATATAGTTGTGGAGTTTGCCCTAGCCGCCCAACCGATCCCGCCTACACATCCAGTCACCATGAAGCGGGCGTCTTCGTTACCATTGACGGTATCTAGCCCTGCTATACTAATCGGGGCTCGCTCAGTATCTCATGCGGCGAGACGCCTGTCTCTTTCGCTCGTTGAGGTTGATATTCTCATCAAGGTCATGAAACCGCACTTGGACGTCTTCCGTGTAGTAGATCAACGCAAGGACGAGGTAGTCGTTCCCGAAGGCACGCAGACTGATGCATGCCCCACTCTTTTCTGCACCTACGCTACGCCGGGTTACATTCACATTCTCGCCTTCACATACGAAAGCATCGAGTCCACCACGATTACAGCCAGTCTTCTCGACACGCTGCCTCTACCGCTACTGTGCGAGACGGACGACGATGTGCGCGATCGTATGCGCGTAGTCATGGCCTTGTTTACCTTGCAGACAGAGGTGGTCAAGATCTGCGAGTGGTGGAACACCATCTCGCTGCCGTACGATCTACAAGTAGACGAGCATGAGGCGATCGTTGAGGTGACTGGGATCTGCACGCCGACGCCGACTGAATTTCTTCCACCCGCGGAGCATCAGTGGGACGAGGATTTCTGGGATGACGAGGGCGACGAAGAAGAGTGTCTCAAGAAGCAAATACCACGGTCCGTCGAGCTTGTTACTGCATGGCTTTCTCACATCGAGCCTCCCGTGCTTTACGAGATTACGGCTGATGATGCCATTGGATCCGATCCTGTCCGTGAATGTACCCTTATGACGCAACCAGGCTTGATAGTACAAAGGGCTTTCCGGTAGGATACCACAAACGAGAAAGCGACTCCGAGCACAATAATCTTACCTGTCATGCTCCCTCGTCGATGTTGCGGAGGTAGGTGCCTGATGAGATCTAGCTAAGTTGTATGCGCGGCACGCCACATGAATAATTGCGAGCGCAGCGAGCAATTACCGATTAGTATGGTGGATGTTTAGTGACGGTTCGATTTTGATATCGATTTGGATTTCGTCGGAGCGATGCCGACATGCCGGTCCTCTTTTGGTGCTTGGGACCCCGAGACTGGGACGCGCAACGCCGCCAACTGTGAACATTAGAACTTCCATCGCGATGTCGCGGTCACATCGCCGAGCAACGCTCACCTCTACGCCGCAAGAGCAGCTCGTTTGTACCCCGCTGCTCGACCAGGGCACGCGACCCCGCGTGTACAGCCTCGACTGCTACGCACACAAACGTAGGCACGCGCAGACACGACCTCGGCGTATGCGAGGGCCATGCACGCCGAGACAACTTCAAGGAGCAAGGGGTGCTGCGCACCCCAAAGAAGCGAAAGATAAACAAGGTTCGAGAAGGTTCTCGCAAGCTTGACGAAGGGTCGCTGACCGCGTCGTGT
>ALYI01003447.1:0-61886 GCA_001969225.1 Ceriporiopsis andreanae CBS 279.92
CAAGTCATCAATTTCCTGATGTGTGGCCAGTACGAACGAACGATTGCGCACATGGACCCTCCACCCTTCAACGCAGAGGATGTTGACTTGGCTCTATTGCCCGCGTACTCCTCAAGTGCACAGAACTCCACAACTCCCCTTCCCACCGCGGAACATACGTATACAGTTGACGACAAGAAGGGGAAACCTTGGTTCACGTTGAAGTTCGGGAGTAGGTCCTCGTCGAAGGTTCCTGTTTTACTCGAAGGCGGACCCATTACCGGTTCCGTGACACTCGACCTCGATGAAGACACCAAGATCAAGTCTGTCATGGTTTCCGTACGTGAATGCCTGCTGATACATACCGAGACGGTCAGTAGACGATGATCATGATTTTCCCATTTTCAGGTCATAGGAGAGTTGATCATGCCAGGACCCGACGTATCCTCCTTCGTAACTGTCAGCCAAGTGTTATGGTCGCCAGAGAAGGGGTTTCCTACCATAGCCGATGCAAGTCTCGGAGGACAACGCCCACATGATTTCAAGGGCAAATTACGCGGCAGGTTCGACTGGCCGTTCTCCTTAAAGCTACCGGACGGCATAGACTTGTCGCGCGGCGAACCTTCGCGGTGTAAACTGCCTGCGTCGTTCGCCGAACGACAAAGTCGCGTCACCATCAACTACCGGATAACCGCGCTAGTCATTCGCGGGATCCTGTCGACGCCACACACGTAAGTGCTCTGCGTTTTACAGTAATATATGTCCTGACATCTGGGAAGGGTTGAGACAAATGTGACGTTTATTCCCCTGATCCGACCGGAATCGTTCTCCCCCGCTCGTCAATTGGCGTATCTTCACGGAACGCCTCTTCCGGGACCTATGGACGATCCAGAAGGCTGGAAGACACTTCCTCCTGTGTCTGTTAGCGGAAAGTTATTCAAAACGCGAGATGTTGAACTGCAATGCACTGTGGGTAGCTCGAAACCGGTCATGAAGCGTCCGGCTCACCATTTTCTTCTTACAGCTTTCCTTTGCAACACCAGTAAGCGTCTCATGATTGCACCAACACCTCAACTGACACCAGGTCCATAAGCTTGTGTACACCAGAGGATCAAGCATCCCTGTGTCGATGACACTGGAATGTGCCGACATACAAGCTCTAGATGTCCTATCTTCCGCCCAAGCACCCCACCTCCGCTTGCGGCGTGTATTTCATCTTCAGTACGATGACAACAAGACTCAGAATAAATTGGGTGGACAAGGGACTCTCGCGAAACACGAACGGATCTCCACACTGCCTATCCATGACCAGAAGAGTGACATCGTGGAGGCGTTATGGTGGCCGGAAACGCCACCCGGGGGAGATCAGCAGCTCGAAGCGAAGACCACACGGGTTTTGCAGGGCGAAATTCACCTCAAGTCCTCATTGTATCCGACAACCCATCTTGGCGACTTCAGCATCACGGTACGCGCCACAGCCTCTGCGTCGCCGAGCGACATCGTTGACACAGGGCGCATCCAATTCACAGTACTTTGCAGCGTTGTATGCTCCGAACGTCGCGGGGTTTACCCCGGCGGTCGATGACAAGACTGTTCTGCTGAAGATGCCCGTAGAGATTGCGACCGTCTATCCGTCGGGGCCCCGACCGACCACTTTCTCGAAGCCAAACTACCCGCCTCCTCCGCGACCCGATCAAGCAAGGGATTTCGATTTCACGCTGGTTGGATGAGCTATTCACCAGGGGCGTTCTGCGCAAACTTATCTACATGCATCTGGATCCGTTTATGGACTCAGACCTGCCTCTAGCTAGTGGATGGGCGCTCAATATTTACAGGTACCATCTGGCCAAGGCGCCTAGAGATCATCGTTCATTTTCTCTCGTTTTTGCTCGTCTCTTTCTTGAATCAATCGAACGAGTCATAGTCGCATCGATATATTTGGGGCGGAATAGGGTGTCCTGAATCGCTTTGCTGAATCCCAGCGGCAGGAACTGTCACTAAACTTATTGTTTCCTTCGTTCTCACACTGGTAGGGTTGTATGCGATGTCGCAAGTTCGACTCGGTCAGGTTTGGGCGTCCTGAATCGTTCACATGCTCGTAACTGAATTGACTATAAACAGGAACTTAACACCTCATTAGGTGTGTGACGCTGTGGCGGCGCTGCTAGGCCGCACTGCCCACGCTGATGAATGTCAGGCGGCTTGCAGTGTCGGCACCTCCAGACGTTCCTTACTACTGCGCCTCCACTCACTTCGGAGTACTTATACGTGTCGTAGGTCTTTGCGTTTGTGCCTGGTTCACTCAGCCCCAACTGGCAGGACAACTATGGATCCTCCGCCTTTCGAAGCCGGCGACTTCGACTTGCCGGCCTACTCGCCATCAGACGGCACGAGGCCGGAGAGACGCATGGTCGAGCACATATATCACCCATTCACCAACGAAGACAAACCCGGAAGTCGTCCATGGTTCACTCTCAAAGTCCGTAGCAGGGCACGCTCCCCGGCCTCACTTCCTATTCTCGTGGAAAGTGAACCGGTCACAGGTTCTATAATCCTAGATCTGCCCGATAAGACCAGGATCAAGTCGGTGTCAATATCTGTACGTCCTAGAATATACATGAATGCCCTCACAATGTTTGATCATTGCTTTTGCTTAAGATGATGGGCGAGATGTCGACAGCATGGGAGAAACTCTACACCTTCATGGACATCAAACAGCCGTTATGGAAACTTGAACACGGATATCCTACTCGTGTGTTGCCGGAGAAGTGCCTGTAGAGTTCAAAGGCAAACTCAAAGGCGTGTTCTCGTGGCCATTTTCCATCGACCTGCCTCGCGAGGTAGAAGTGAACCACGGCAATTTCAGCACATATCCGCTGCCGGCGTCGTATATGTTCAATCGCAGCTGGGGTCGCTTCATGTACAAGATTTTTGCGAAAGTCACCCGTGGACGCTTTGGGGGAGTGCACATGTAAGTCGCACTTTGCTATTTCATGCAGACTGAGAAGAGCCTTCTTATCCAGGATTCAAGTCCTGTCGACATACGTCCCCGACGTACAACCTGGTCGCCCGTCGCCTCTGAGGGAGCTTGCATATTTTCAAAATACACCGCTTGTCGGACCCGAAGACGATTCGGAGGGCTGGACAACATTGACACCGGTCGCAATGCGCGGGCGACTCTTCAAGAGTCGAGACGTGGAGGCGCAATTTACGGTAAGTACTCATGACGTGAGCTTATGTGTGTGTCAGGCTCAATATATTTTGTTACATCCAGCTGTCGGTAGCCCAACCAGTGAGGCTTTATCTCAATGGTTTTTGGACATTCTTGTCAGACACGACTTCACGCACGTATAGTTGTCATTCACAAGAGGGGCCAGCATACCCGTGTGGTTAACGCTCAGGTGTCCGGACATTCAAGCGTTGGATATCTTGTCTGCTATCCAGGCACCTGACGTACGCCTGCGACGAACTATCATCAATCCTTACCGGAACGTGCCAGAGGTTTCCGGAGATAGAATGTTGCTGTCTGACCCTCGAGCTGGTTGGCAAGTATCGCACGGCGAAGGCACCATGTCATACATATCTACAGCGGTGTGGTGGGCAACGGTTCCTCTCATCATAGCCGAAAACGACGAATCTCGCGAGCGTCGCGTCCTTCAAGGCGAATTACATCTCAAACCTAGCATCCAGCCCACCACCCACATTGGCCACTATCGACTCTTCGTAAGCGTTTAAATGTCACGTTCTACGTCTTTGTCCCAGACTCACGCACATAGTATGAGATTGTCTTGTATCCATCCGCTCCTGCTGGATTCCAACCCGCAGAAAGCCAGGAAGTTCCGCTCCTGACCGTGCCTGTTGGCATTGCTACCGTTTACTATCCTGGGCCGATCCCTGTTGTGTATTCGACGCCACCTTAGAAAAATCAGTAGATATTCACTGTAGCTTTCGGCGTATTTGCTAGCAGATCCAAGGACCCCGTCGCAACTTTGTGAATACAGAAACTGCCTAATGGAGATCGACGCCGTTAGCGCGCAGGGATGTTAAGGCGCTTGGATCGGTGCGAGGACACGGCACACCTTGACCTCGACCATCATCCTGCCTAGCAGCTCACACACACACACACCAACCGACAATGTCCAGCCGAGCTGGTGGTCTATATGGTGGCATCCAATTCTCTTCATCTAAAGCCTTCATAACGCCGTCTGCACCGCAAGATGTCGCTACTCAGTCCACGACTGCAATCATTGAACCTGCGAAAGAGCAGCCTCAAGCAACCGCTGCCGAAGCTGCTCCAGCCGCGAGTACTAGTGCCAGCGTTGCTGACCCAAGTGCCTCAGTGAAGGCTTCAGCCGGTATCTCTTCCTCTTCCGCAGCCTTACAAGTGTAAAACTCGTTATTCACACAATCGTCGTCCATGCTCTTCCGTTGCCCTACCACCACCCTCAGGCTGGTCTGCAAGTCTCGCATTCGCTCCAATTCGCCGCAATGTGGCACAGAAGACCAAACCTGCGGCACCTCGTCTGCCTATGGGAGCCGTCGCGACATCCGTGGGTGGGACCGCGACATCAAGCGCGACAATTTCCAGCACTGCGGTCATTTTCGCCCCGCCGTCATTGATTGAGCCCTCCCAATCGACTCCGGCACCTGAAACTCAGTCCGCTTCCTCTGGACAAGGATGGGGTAAGAAGGTCAAACCGCCTTCTATGGTCCTGGAAGAAGACGTCAACGGCTTCAAAATGCAGAGGGGCGGAAAGAAAGGCGGAGGGGGCAGAAAGCATAGAAGGGTATGTGTCGATTTCGCTCCATGTAAGACGAACTTACATAGGTCGTTGCGACAGAATAAGCACGCGCCGGTCGTACCGTCCTGGGATCCAACGGAGATGTACGATCCATCCCGCCCTAATGACTACAACGAGTACAAGATATACAAGAGGAAGGAGCGCGAGGAGCGGCGCGAACGCATGATAGAGGAAAGGCGCCGCGCCGAAGACAGGAAACGCTACAGGCGAAGCGATAGCTACTCGGAAAACAGTTACGGGAGCGGTTCTGAAGACGAGCGACCTCGTAAAGCTGGTAGGTCCTATGGTCGTATTGCTCGAGTTCAAGGGTCAATCTAAGATGCCTTGTAGGCCGCTATGAGAACCACGGTAAGCCCGATGATATGGACGTCGAAGACGACTACGACCGTCCAGTCGGACTAGGCGCATCGAAGGTCTCTGCCCCACCCGTCGCCATCGACACTAGTCTTACTGGGGATGAAGCCTACCAGCGCCGTCTTGCCATGTCTGCCGGGTTCCGACCCGCAGGCTCGCCAGCCGCACCTGCTAAGTCTACGTCCGCTGCACCGTTATTCGCGCCGCCGGCCGTCACTACCAAGCCTCTTCCAGACACTGCGCCCCCGGCTGCGGCCAAGATGCCTTCTACATTTACGCCTTCTGTCAACTTCGGTGCTGAAGATGATGACGAGATTCCTGGCTTTGGCGCCCCGCCCCCTCCCGCCGCACCTGTTCGAGTAGAAACAGGCGAAGAGGCCTACCTGCGCAGACTGGCTTTGTCACAGCCGCGTAAACCCTCACCGGAGCCCCCTACTTTAGCCTATAATCCCTTCGCGCCATCAATGACAGTACCTCCGCCGTCAGCCGCTGGTCTCCCCTCGTCTGGAAGCGCGCTCTCGGAGGAAAGAGTCCGGAGTAGTCGCGAAGCTGCAGCAGCTATCGCAGCTAAGCTGAAAGCCCTCGCTCCCCCAGGAGGTTTAGAGCCCCCGGAGGTCATTTCATCGGCTGAGTCCGACCAAGCCCCAACCGGCGCCAAGAAGTAAGAAGACTGAACTTCATCCTGCCTGCCGTTGTAGACTCACATGCGTCTATAGATCTGAAGGCGGCTTCGCTGCACGCCTCATGGCGAAGTGGGGTCACAAGGAGGGACAGGGTCTTGGAGTGGACGGCAGCGGAATTGTCCATGCGCTTACGGTCGAGCAGGTACAAGGTGGAAAGGGCGGAAAGAAGGGCGAGAATAAAGAGAAGGGTAAGGCCGCTGGGTCGAAGATGGGCAAGATCATCAACAAAAACGAGGATGCAAAAACGCGGGAGGATCGTGAGCGCTTTGGGGAGCCGAGCAAAGTGGTCGTGCTGACCAATATGGTGGGCCCCGAAGACGCGGACGACGAGGAGTTGAGAGGAGAGATAGGTAGGTTGCATCCGATTGTTGTATCTGATAGATGCTGACGGAATGCTGGATACAGGCGACGAGTGCTCTAAGAATGGCGTAGTTGAGCGAGTCGTAGTGCATCTGGTCCAGCCTACCCCCGCGACGGAGGACCAGGCCGTACGCATCTTCGTGCTGTTTTCTGGACCCGTGGGGGCGTGGAAAACCGTGCGAGAGCTGGATGGGCGGTTCTTCGGGGGACGTAGTGTGCGGGCGAGGTACTTCCCCGAAGCGTCGTTCGAGCAGTACGACCTGGACTCGCCGCTCTCATGAGAACCTCATACCTTTCAAGCTCTTACATCGCTAAGATCATCGTTGTTGTCATCTGACCGCTTATCTATCAATGTGTACAAGATGTATGCTATGTAGCATACGCTCGTCGTCATGTCTTGGGTTGGGATCTGGGAAAAATACGTGGTTCTATCAATGAATGTGCGATTCGATGAGCTCTTGCATCACGTTTGCTCGCATACGTGGCTCGAATATCACCTTGAAGGGCAAAGGACGAATGTTTATTGCGTCCGTGAAGTTCACGCTATCCAAAGGTGCTCCCCGAGGCTTCATCCGAGCAAGTGCGTTTCGGAATCGCCGCTCTCATGAGAACCTCGTATCTTTCCAGCTCTGACATCGCTCAGGTTATCGTGGTGAACATATGGTTGCTCACTTGTCGATGTGTACATGATGTGCTAGCATCTAGCCGATGTAGTGTTACAAATGTTTGTGTTTGGGTTCGAAGACAATATGCGATTGTCTCAATAAACGTGCGACTCAATGAGTTCTTGTATCTCGTTCGCTGGCATACGGGGTTCGAATATCATTTTGAACGGCAGAGGACGGACGTTCAATGTGTCCGTGAAGTTCATGCTGTCGAGGGGTGCCTTGGGATCCTCCCGGATGTTGAATGCCCAAAGAAGCAAGGCCGTGTTAATGAACAAAGAGCTGTGACGGGAGGATGAGTGTGTGCGCAAAATAATATCTGGTAACCACAGCGCGATACGCACTTGTTCGCCACATGCTGTCCCACACAGACCCTGTATGGACCATGTTGAGCCAGCCATCAACGATGATGCTGCACTGCGACTCACCGACGCCCAAAGCCGTAGTTGAAGAACAACATGTCGTCCTTCTTCAGCTGCCCAGTCTCGTCGAACCATCGGTCGGGCTTGAACGCATGGGGATCGGGATACACGTCTGGATCGAGGCGAATTCCCCTGCAACGCCGTCAGTGGCATAGTACCACAGAGGAAGTCGGTGCACATACCAGTGGTTCCCGACGATAGTGGCGCCGTTCGGAATCACATAGCCGTTCTGTAAACGCGAGATCAGAGAGCGTTCTTACTACGCTACACCGTGCCAAACAAGTACGTACCCAAATAATATCCTTTGTGGCGCGGTGCGCCACACCGCCCCAGTTGACGGGTCGCCAGCGGAATACCTCCCAGAAGAACGCCGTGACGCGCGGCAGCGCTTTCATGTCGTCGAAGGTCGGCACTGGTAGACGGCAGCGTCGTCAGAATTTCTGAAATGACGATTCTGAGAGACAGCGACGTACGGCGATCATGGCCCACAACGGCGTCAAGCTCTGCTTGCACTTTGGCGGCCTCCTCGGGATGCAACGCTGCCGCCATCAAGGCAAACCCTATCGCGCTTGCCGTCTAGTTACAACATTGAGTATGAAAAGCATTCCGGAAATAGCGTGTTAGAGACATACCGTGTCGGAGCCAGCGCCAAACATGGAACCGGCGAGATACCCAAGTTCGTTGTCCGTGAGACCGTACTCCTGCTGATGCTCCAAGAGATAAGTTACGAAACACGGCTGTGCCGTCTTGCTCAACTGAAACTCGGTGCATGAGCAATCGGCGTGAGATCCGCCACTACAAGAGGGGATAACTCACCATCTTCTCCCGTACACCGTTGACCAGCGAATTGAAGAGCGCGAGCTCCTCCCGGTGCCACTTCCGCAGCGTGCTGGTCACGAACGGCACATAGCGCAGGATGGGGTAGCTGTCGACGACGTGAGCACCGATTTGCACAATTTTTCCGAGTCGTGCGCCGTGCGTCCCGATGGCGACAATCTCTGGGTCGGTGAAGTATGTCGGTTCGACTTTGCCGTAAGTCATGGACATCACCACACTTGCGGCGTATCTAGTGCGAATGTCAGAGTCGGTTACATTATGCTGGACAAAATTGTCTTGCCTCCTCGCATGTTCGACGGGGTGGTTAGGGTCGTTGATCAAGTCTAGGACCATTGTGAGCGCGTTCTTCATCTGTACTGGCCGATATTCCATAGCGGCTGCAGGTTGCATCTGGGAGAGTAAGGCCCTGGTAGCTTGGCGTAAGCGACCACGAAGCATTTATGCTTCTGCCCACGTACCGCCGTAATTTCCTGATGCGATCCCCAGCACCGACCAAGAGGGTGCGCATCCCGCCCGCCATAATCTCTCCCGCGGCGATAGACCGCGGTCGGTCAATAGTGTCTACTCCATGTTTCTGCAAAACCTCTATAGCAGGCTGCACAGTGTGGTCAGTCTCATGGCCGGGCAGAAACGAGGAAGTTCTCACCTGCACGCGGTTGATCACAACAAAGATTTGTTTGCCGCGCTTGAACGAGCTAACAGGACCATAAGCTTCAGCAAATTCTGCGAATTTCACCGGAGCTCTGAACCGCGGGTGTCAGTCACTTGCCAGGCAATAATTGGGACGACGTACTTGGGGCCAGGCGTGTACCACTTGTCATCGGGACCTGGTGGTAGTGGCAAAGATCGGCGGGAGGCGCTGGCGCGTCTGACCGCGTACAAGAGATACAGGGCGGATGCAAGCACCAGACCGCCCAGCACCTGCACGTAGGGCGATTCCCTGTCGATGTCAAGAGCGAGCATGATGGTGCCGTGTGGGTGCGTGCATGAACCCACTGCGAACCCGTACCTTTTATATAGAGACTGTATCAAGAAGTGGTCCTCGGAAAGGTTAGTGCATGACAGCATGCGTAAGAAAAGCCACTCTGTCCGGCGCGTCTCATGATCAGCTGCAGGGCGTCGCGGACGCTCGGAAGGAGTGCGCCTGTGGCACAGAGGAACCTTACAGTGTTTGCCACACGGTCAAACGCCCTCAGGCGGGCGCGATCCCGGCGCGAGACACGTCTGTAACACCAGACTCTTTCCTTCCGCACAAGACAAATTGGCGCCCTCCGCGGCGCAAGCACCGCACCGCTCATGCCGCCAGCGGAGTCAATGATGCTGTTTATCCATTGTTTCTGCATGTACAAAATACACGATCCTTCGTGTCCCGGTGTCTCAACGCAATGCGTTTGGTTGGTTGAATACCGGATGGTGCCCGGGGCCTGCAACTGAAATAGGGGGATTGTCTAATACACGCGCTTGAACGGGGGTACGCTCTTGCACTCGTTCTCGTCCAGGGTAGCGCTGATCACGGCGCGGTATTTGATGTCGACCTCAGGCTTGTTTGCGTCGTGGAGCCAAGTGAGAGTGTGCTTCATCCATTTCGCGTCGTCGCGCTGAGAAACCAGTTAGCATGTCCGTGTCGGGCCACATAAAATGCTGGGATATTCACCTCGGGGTAGTCCTCTCGGGCATGGGCACCGCGAGATTCCTTGCGCGCGGCAGCACCGTTGATCGTCTGCACGGCGCACTGCAATAGGTTGCGAAGTTCCAGCGTCTCGATGAGATCCCTGCGACGTAATCCTATCAACGTCTGTTCGTGCGTTACCGAGCCACAGGCACTCACGAGTTCCAGATCATGCTTCTATCCTTGATGCCGACCTGGTCGTAACTCTTGAAAATCTCACGGAGCCGTCTGACGCCCTCATCCAAGGACTCCTGGGTGCTGTTCGGCGGTCAATACTCGTCACGCGCGGATGGATGGCACGAAGCACGCACCGGAAGACGGCCGCATCGGACTGCATGGCCTTCTGCATGTCCAACCGAATCTTGGCAGTGGGGAGGGGACCGTCCGAGTTCCGAATCTTGTCCAAGAACTCGATGCTTTGCATACCAGCTTCGTCAGGAATCTTCTTGTGTGGTTTGCCGGGAGTCAAGTTCTCCTTGATGTGGTGGGCGGCGGCGCGGCCGAAGACGACGATATCCAGCAGAGAGTTGGCACCGAGACGGTTAGCACCGTGAACAGACACACAGGCAGCCTCTCCAGCAGCATAAAGTCCAGGCACGACCTTGTCCTTGCCGCTCTGTGTTGAATGTTTAGTCGCATGTTCCAAACCAGAACGTCGCATTGGCTAACCTTGTCGACAGTCAGGACCTCACCGGTGTACTTGGTGGGAATACCACCCACTGTGCACACAATGAGCGACGCAATGAAGGAATTGTAAAACCACTCACTGTTGTAATGGACTGTAGGCAATACGGGAATTGGTTCCTTGGTCACGTCAACACCAGAGAAAATGGCAGCGGTCTCAGAGATACCAGGAAGACGCTCGGCGAGAACCTCGGGAGGAAGATGGCTGAGCTGCAAGAGTAGGTGGTCCTTCTCAGGGCCGACACCGCGACCCTCACGGATTTCGATGGTCATGGAGCGAGAAACGACATCACGAGAGGCAAGATCCTTGGCAGTTGGGGCATAACGTTCCATGAAGCGTTCACCCTCAGAGTTGAGGAGGTATCCTCCCTCACCGCGCGAACCTGCAGACGCGTGGGTTCAATCTTCCGCTATTTGTATTTCTGAATCGAGTCACGCTAAGCGCACCTTCGGTGATGAGACATCCTGCACCGTAAATACCAGTAGGGTGGAACTGAACGAACTCCGGGTCCTGCAGGGGAAGACCGGCACGAGTGACCATGGCGTTACCGTCGCCCGAGCACGTGTGCGCGCTCGTGCAGCTGAAGTACGCGCGCCCGTATCCACCGGTCGCGAGCACGGTCTTGTGGGAGCGGAAGCGGTGCAGTGTACCGTCTTCCATATTCAATGCGATGACACCGACACATTCGCCGTCCTGCATGATGAGATCGAGCGCGAAGTACTCGATAAAGAAGTTCGTGTTGTGCCGGAGGGACTGGCCGTAGAGCGTGTGCAGGAGCGCGTGCCCCGTGCGGTCGGCAGCAGCCGCGCAGCGGTAGGCCTGGCCGCCCTTGCCAAACTTGAGAGACTGTCCACCAAACGCGCGCTGATAGATCTTGCCCTCTTTCGTGCGAGAGAAAGGCACACCGTAGTGCTCAAGCTACGCGCAGTCAGCACGCATACAGGCACGTGTAAAGCGTCCCCGGCGTACCTCAATGACAGTGTGGGGGGCCTCGCGACACATGTAGTGGATGGCATCCTGGTCTCCGAGCCAGTCCGATCCTTTCACCTGTGAGCGATATTGAGCATACCGACCAACGCGTGTTTGATGCGCGCGCTTACCGTGTCGTACATGTGCCATCTCCAGTCGTCTTCAGTCATATTCTGTTCGAGGAGCGACAGTGAGCAAACAAGGACGCTTGAGTCGGAAAGGACTTACGCCCAGTGCCGCGTTAATACCACCCTGATGATGATGTGAGCGTCATACGGAAGGGATCGAGGCTAGGACGGGGGGACACACCTGCGCAGCGACGGTATGACTTCTAGTAGGGAACAGCTTCGTAATGCACGCGGTATTGAAGCCGGCTTCCGCAAGACCGAAGGCAGCTCGCAGACCTGCACCACCCGCACCGCTGTCGGAAGCAAATCAGCTGGTTTCCTCCTCGTGCAGGGACGACGTACACAACGACAGCATCATATTCGTGCTCAATGAGAGGGTATTTTCCGGAAGCCCACGGCTGTGTTGGATGCGAGTGAGATGAAGCGTAATCCAGATATCAAGAACGCAACACGCACGGAGACTTCCTCAGCTTTGACCGGGTTGGTCGCGACTATCCTGCGAGCGGGCGCCGTGGTCGCAAAGGACCTCGTTGCGCCTTTGAGAGCCTTGGGAAGAGAGGTTTTGAGCATGGTGGCTGCCGTGACTGACGAGGTGCACGACTTGGAGGATGGCGGTAAGGAGGAGAGGAGGATGGCACGCTCCAGACAACGCTCTAGCGCTCGGCCGATGGGCCATGGCCCGTCTCATTCCGAGTAGTGCCCAACCAATCACACCCGGCCCATTTCCCTTTCGCGACTTACCCGCTCAATCACCTGCTACACACAACGCGTCGCGAGCACAGGGGTCGCTCGCAAAACCCACAGAAATCACACTGGGATCCAAGATAATGTACAGTAGATTACCGAGTGTACAGCCAGACCTATGATCACCGCAATACACCAAGAGGATCGCCCGGTGGAGGTTGTGCGCGCGCCGAGGGCTCGTCTCGTGGCGTTTGTGGGGTCGAGAACGGGGACGCGATGCGCGAGTTTCCGTGACGTACCTCGGTCGCAGCGGACGGACGAGAGGGCAGCCGCGGTAGCGTCGCGATCGGAGACTCGCGCGTCGAAAACGCTGACCGACTGTGGGTCCAAGGAGCCAGCGGCATGGTGTTCGTGCCAGTGTTAGGAGCCAACACCGAGACGGTGGGCGTGGGAGACGGTGCTCTTTGTCGCGCTGGGTGTATCTGAGAAGCGGGAGTCTGAGGGTTTAACGCTGCACGAGGGAACGCTGGATTTGGGGACGTGTCGCCTGGCAATCGTCGCATGGACGCCTGTGGATGTGCTTGAAACTGTGGCAAGGTAGTGGCTGTGGGTTGCGGTGGTGTGAGCACCGAGAACCGCGAGCTCGCACCCGACACCGGGTCGCCCAATCTGTTCACCGCTTCTGCTAATGCTCTCTCCTCGGCAGCCCGCTTGCGTTTCTTCATTTCCTCTTCGCCAACCAACCGTGTCTCCTCTATCTCGCCAGGAGGTATCGTACCTTTCAGCACGTCTCTAACGTACGATAAACAGTCCAATGCATCGCGCTTCCGTTCACGGACTGTGGCTATACGCTCCGGGTCGTCGCTCTCTTCGTCAAGTAAAAGGGTGTCCACGATCCAGCCAACCGAGTCACCTAGTCGTTTCTGTAGTGTGCGCAATTCAGCCACATCACGCTCCATTTCGAATCTTGATTTCGGCTCCCATGGCGGTTTTTCTGCCGGCGCCATTGGACGCTCGTCTACGAGAGGGTACGCAGCGTACGAAGTCGCGTTCGCGGACTGGCCATTGGGTAGTCGCGCCAGCGAAGACGCAAGATCGGGAAGGTTACGCTGTCACATGTTAGTATTGAGGGCTGCACAATGTCATGCTTTAGGGTACCTTGAGCTCTGATACTGCACTCATGACGGTCTTGTTGATACCCAAGCTCTCCCCACGCTCCATGAGACCTCTAGCGATCATCTCTGGTAGCCCCATCGGCGTGGAGCCTTGTCTCGCGTGCATCGGTTTGGCACTCGACCCTTCACTGAACGAGTCTCCGCCCTTCAATGCTGTCCGCGCTCTGCGTCGGGCAGGCGGCGGCGTCCTCTCAGGCACTTCCGTCGGGATATCCAGAAGGTTATGGTTTTCGTTTATGATTGTCATCCCAGTCGCCGCAGTCGGGGACATCTGAAGCGTGAGAGCCTGACGTAGGAGCAGGGCAGCGGGGTGCATTGACGGCTTCAGGCTTCCTGCCGGCTTCGGGGTAGACGGATATCGTAAGAGGTACGTCAATTGCGTGCTGTAGTCCGAAGGGATTACTGCATGCCACGGCACGGTCAGACCCTTTCCTACTACAAGCACAGGCGGACACTCACGTTTGTTCCGAATGCGGATGAGCATCGCCACACATATCCAGGGTGCGAGCTCAAATGACGGATCGCACGCGAACAGGCCATCCCATAGCATCATCGACTCGTCCATGCTAAACTCCCTCGTGAACAGCAGTCGGAGCCACCGTCTGCGCGTCACAAAGGCGCGAAAGCACCGGATCAGCAAATGCGCGCGCAAGCATGAGAACGCTCCCACATTCCGTAGATCTGCGGCTCAATGCCCGAGCTCTGCAGCGCCCGCCACAGCTGCGGGTCGACGCTCTTGAGCAGCGTCGCCTGCACGCGGTTGCACGCCTCGATGATCGGCGCGACGTAAGGTTTGAGCACGACGTCGGGCGTCGCGCTGAGTTGCACGTGCGAGGGCAGCGGTGTGTGCCCGCGCGACGAGCTCTTCGTCTCCTGCCACTCGTACCACCGCCCTGCGCTGCGCATGATAAGCGAGAACAGCACCCATGCGTCCGCCGCCACCCAGTCGCGCGCGCAGAACTCCTGGATCTCGCCGCTGAGGCCGCTGTCGTCCGATAATGAGTCGAAGTCGATGGCGTAGTAGAGCGACGCCAGCAGCTCGTGCATGCCTTGCCGATAGCCAATATCTGGATGAGTCACGGAGTATAGAAACAGGATGTTAGTGAGCTGCGCTTGCACCTCTTGCTCGCGGAAGTAGCCAATATCGGGGAAGCTGGCGACAGTGTGAGCCAGACGCCAGCGATATGCTGTGCCAACTCACGTTCGCTCGACGTCCTGTAGGATCGTCTTACGCAGCTCCATAGAAGCAAACCAAGCTGTCCAGGGGTTCTACGATGTACATCAGCCCGTGCTGTACGATAACGATCGGTGGTAGATGGAGATGCGCACCTCATCGTGGAGGCTCAGCGGATTGTTCCTGTCTAGATTTCCGTTCGCCCTCTCGTTTCTTGGTGGCGTACTACCTGTACCAGGAACCATAAAGCCGTCTTCGTAGCTGCCGTCAGGGGCGCGCATCTTATCTAGCAATAATTGCTGGAATTCTTGACGCGACGACCGTACCGATTGTAGCGGAATTCTTGCCACGGCATTGGGCACAGAGGGCTGCAAGGGCTCTGGCTCGATTAGAAAGAGCTACCACATCGCATTCAGTTTCAGTTCTCTGAGAGCATATGCAAACGCGCACCTTCCACGCTAGACTGCGCCCCACCACGCCTGCGACGTTCGGGTCTCTGGACACGAAGAGGCGGCCTCCCAGCGCAACGTTCTTGAGCGTCGCGAGCGTGACGTCCGAGTTGAACAGATAGTCGTATGCATCCCTAACGCAGCAAGCTGTTACACGCTTGACCCCGGCAGCCAAGTTTCAACAGAGACAGACTTGATCTCCTTTACATCTGGCCGACTACGCCGCTCAGCCATCGTTCGTTTATGTTTGCTCGGTGCGCCCGTTGCGCGGAGTCTATTTGATTATGGCGTGGACGCTATGCGTGATGGGTAACAATGCAGAGGGTATCAAGATGATATGAATGAGTGGGAGAGAGGTGGCCGTGGACGAGAAGGACGCCTTCGAAATTTCTGGCAGACGCTGCCAGCGTCGTGCAATCCCAAGATCGCATCATGCCCGCAGACGCCGAACCCCACGCGGCTACGAAACTTTCGCCCTAACTTGGTTGACGGGTCACCAAGCCAGGAAAACGAATCGCATTTCTGTGTGAATACGAAGCCATATATTACATCTTACACGTCCTATCATCGGCACGAAACTTTGTTTAAAACCACATTGATACCGAGAAGCTAGTTTCTTCGCTGCGAAGGGCGTGCCACCAAGCCGGAGGGAAGAACAATAGGTCCCCCGCCTCTAGCGTGACACAAGTGGCTTCAGGGACGACGTGTTTCACGAACAACGGAAACTGTTCTTCTGAGACTTCAGAGAAGACGTCGATTTGAGAAGTATTGCTCATCGAGGGGCTTGTTGTATTCTGCGCAGGGTTCTTGGGCTGGGCCGCAGGTTCTGCGCCGTTAGCGGCTGCGCCCGCGGGAGGATATGGGTACATATATGGCGAGCACTCTGGCGGTGCCAGCCATACAGTCTTACGCCCGACAACCTGGGCTTCACAAAAGATTGGTCAAACTTACTTTGCTACGCGCGCGGTACTCACCATAGAAGTTGTAGAAGGGATCCTGAGTCGCACCGATTAGTAAGTCAATCAGGACAGCGTTCATTTAGAATACCTACAGTATGCGCAGGCGATACGGTCCCGGCAGGGCCCAACCAGGCGTTCATCACCAGCTGCTCCTCGGTTCGCGGCGGCTGATATTGCGGGTAGTTGTCCTGCGGAGGCGGAGATGAGTAGAGATAGTCCGGGAGTATGATGTCGTCGCGCAGCGCTGGGAACTGCAAAAATATGCTGTGCTGAGCAAGGTAGAGTATGGGAGAGCGCTTGGGGTTCCCGTGAGCGAACCCCGAGAGCGCATCTAGAAACTCGTCCATTTCCATCATCTTTTGCGTCCAATCATCGCTACGATAGTCACTCCCCACCTCAATAGGCACGACGCGTCCCGGACCGAAGACCTTGCGCAGGTACGCGAGCGACCGCCATGGATGGTCGGTCAAGGCGGGCCAGTCGCGGATGAAGCCTGGGAGCACGAATGGCTGGCTGCAGAGCCGCGAGGTGAAGGCGGAGAAAGAGGGCGGCGCCTCCAGTCTAGACACTGGGCCTGCAAAGGTCCGTGGCAAAGCGATTTGTCGTGTGGCTGGAGAGGGCGGCAATTCCTGCGATGCGTCTGCAGGTGTGACGTCTGCTTGAATCTCTGCGATGAGATCTTGGATGAGCTCTAGTCGTCCGTCTCCGCATGGTCCTGCGATGACGATGGCGCGGTCGAGCCGTCCTATCCCTGCCCTAAGGACAGCGTTGGTCTTGGGGGACTCGCGGTCAACGAGATCAGCCAGTGTTCGCAGAATGCACACGTCTGTGTACATTCTCCGCCAACAAAGCGGTGCTGCTTTCTGGAAGGCGCGGGCCATCTCTTTGTACGCCAATTGGATGAGGTCGTCCAGCTGCGCACAGGCGACCTCTCGCCCGTTAGGCGTGCGCAGAATGGCCTCTGCCGCGTCGAGCAGCTTTGCAACACTGTCCTCGCCACATTGCAAGAGGTCTGCAGGAGGGGTGAGCTCTCTTGTGAGCGGGTCAAAAGGGTGTGTACCTGTCGCGATGGGTTGCGATCCGTCCTCTATTTGGGCCAAGAGATGCCGAAAGACATCCCTTGCCCAGTTCTTGACATCAACGGACATTTGTTGTGTCGCGCTGCATTCCAGGCGGGTGGTGGCCGCCGCTGCTACGGTCGTGTATGTGCTGTGGAGGGTCCAAGCAGGCTGGTGCTTGGCTGGGAGGTGTGAAAGGAGCTGGCCGAAGCTGGGAAGGAGCGCGTCTAAGGCGTGTCAGAAGGTGATCTCTGCGCTGATCAGAACAGATCGAGTGTTCGATCTGGTCACAGTTCACGGTTAACCGTAACGCCCGTCCGCAACATGGCGCATTTCACACGGCGCGACGAGGTGAATGCTGGGGCCACAACTTGTTACTGGAGATAACTGAGGAGGCAGGAGGGTTCCAGGCGGTATAATCCATGCTTTGTCCACGATTATTTCCCTCCCTGATGTTATTGTCTTCCAATCGCTGCTCTACTTCCGGCATGTCACATTCCAGCGTTTAAATTCCAAATGCGGAACGAACGGAGGTCACGCGTGACTCCGTCAATTTTCTGTCACAGATGGCTCAAATGATAAAAAGGTGCACCGAGTGGCTGCAGAGCGTGAGAATTTCCCCCCAGTTCCTGCAGAATCTTACTCGGCGGCACTCGGCCCGGAGTGCGCCGAATTCCCTTTTAAAGCCATGACCTCAAGGTGAGTCGCCCCTGTTTGGCAGGTCCTCTGATGGCTCACTCGCGTGGCATCTCGCGTGGCGCGTGTGGCTCGCGTGGCTCAGGTTGGACAGGCTCCTGCTCTTGCTCGACACGGGGTCGTCGACCTCGGTCAGGACAACAGCGGCGAAGCAACTCGCGCAACTTGCAGCAAAATCAGTCATATCAGATGTAGCCATAGTAGAGGAAGATGTCAAAACTACGCGCCAGCATGGCGCCGTCTCTGACCCCGCTGCCTGGTCAGAGCTCATGTCAGTCGTCGCAAGGGTACGAGACACGCCAATAATCTCGTATGCCTCATCTAAATCGTTTCCCAGATACTCCCGTACTTGCATTCCAAATCACACGAGACCCGCACGGCAGTGTCTGTCGCGTTGTCGCAGATATTTACACTAGTTCCAGTCTGGCAGCCCGATGCGGAGTCCGGGGCCAAGACTCCGGGCGAGGCACACGGCCTCCCTGCACCAGAATTTCCCTCCTTCTCCGTTCGCGAACTCATGGAGAAGGGCACCCTGCTGCTAGCTTCGTCTGGCAAAGAGTTTGTTAAGCCTACCGGCATCCTTGCTAATTCATCTGAAGTCAAGAAAGCGCGTAAAGAGGCCATGGGCCGTCTCGGACTTGATTTTCTCGAAAGTGTCGGTGGCGGGGATGACATAGACCTGGAGAAAGAGCTGGCCGCTGATGTCGAGGGCGACCAAGACGTCGAGATGACGCCTATCAAGACAGAGGAGGACGTCAAGTCGCCCGTGACAGAGGAGCCTACACCTATGGACGTGGATCCTCCCGCTCCTGTTCCAGTTCCAGTGTCCGTTCCTGTCACCGCTGGTCCCTCAAAGTCCCCGACACCGGCTGCACCATCTCCCGCCCCTAGCACGCCACAACCTGTGGACGATATCAGCAATCTTTCGGCACGAGAGCGCAACAGACTCAAGCGCAAGCGCAAACCCGGCAATAACGCCTTTGTCGCTGCTGCTACAGCTCCGCCGCCTCAATCTGGAACCGCGAAGTACGCGCCCGCCCCGGCCGGTCGTCCCAATAAGTGAGTCGATGATAATTCGAATACTGAATTTCTCACTGAAGAGCGTATGTACAGAGTTCGTCTTGTTGATTCGAAAGATAGCAGAGCATCTCCTTCCAGTCGAGCAGATAGCCCTAAGTCGCCCATAGACGGCGGAGAGAAGGTCGTCGTTGACCCGTCCAAAGGTGGTGCTGTCGCGCCCAAGGGGGAGAAGCAGTCAAAGGCTCTAGAAGTCCTGACAGGTCATTGGGTGTGGGATGGGCTGGCGAAGATTCTTGAGGTCGATATATTCAGCCCTGCTTGGGAGGTGCGGCACGGCGCTGCCATGGCGCTGCGTGAGCTGCTCAAGCATCAAGGAAAGTTCGGGGGCATGCAAGGTGCGTTACTAATCTCATATTTCCAGACGGTCTCACTAACTTGCCACCAGCTGGAGCTGCTTGGGAGGAGAACCAGATAGCCCACGAGAAGTGGTGTAACGACCTTGCCATCAAGTTTCTGTGTGTTTTCGTGCTCGACCGCTTTGGCGACTTCGTCTCGGACCAGGTCGTCGCCCCCGTGCGCGAGACGGTCTCGCAGACGCTCGCGTCGCTGCTCTTGCACATGCCGCGCCGCTCCGTCCTTCGCGTGCACGCGATCCTGCTGGAGATGATCCGCCAGGACTTTCCCATCCCCGCGAAGAGCGTGAAGGTCGGGAAACATGCCGACAAAGCCCATGTATGGGAAGTGCGCCATGCTGGCCTGCTAGGCATCAAGTATGAGGTAGCCGTACGCGGCGATCTTGTCGAAGCGCAGGTCGATGGGATCAAGACAGATGCAGATGGCGACGTGAGCATGGTGGAAGGACGCGAGGTGCTCAAAGATGTGGTCGATGCCGCTGTCCTTGGGTCAGTTTTAGCTCTTATATTTCCCGCATATATGCTCACATCTTTCATCTCCAAAGACTTGGCGACCGGGACGACGACGTACGTTCAGTTGCAGCGTCATGTCTGCTGCCGGTGGCCGCCCATCTGGTCCATCGACTACCAGAAGAACTCAGCAGGGTCCTTGCCGTTCTCTGGAGTTGTCTCAGCGACATGAAGGACGATCTTAGTTCCAGTGTCGGTGCTGTGATGGATCTGCTGGGCAAGCTTGTTGCATACGATGAGGTCATCAACATCATTGCCGACCCGACACAGTCGTGAGTCGCGCTATATTACCAGAGAGGTTCCGATTTGACTGATCTATCGACCAGAAAACCGTTGTCGGAACTTGCGCCAACGTTGTTCCCGTTCTTCCGACACACCATCGCGAACGTTCGTCTTGCCGTGGTGAAGACACTGCATTCCTTCATGTCGGTGTCTTCTTTATCAAGGGACTGGCTGTCGGTAGAGTACCTCCGATTACTCTTCCAGAACCTTGTCGTCGAAGAGCGCTCGGACATCCGCAAGGCGACGCTCGACGCGTGGCGGGTCGTTCTGGACATACTCAGCGAAACGACCGGCTGGCTCGAGAGTCTCATCACGCAGCAGCTACTGTTGGACTGGTACGCGATTTTGATGACGCCGCTGGGCAGCCCGTTGGAGAAGACAACATTCTATGATCCGACCGTCACGTCCGCGGGCGCCGACGCAACAGAGCGGCACAATGTGGACAAGAACATGCTTGCGCAGGACCTTACGCTCGTCTCCACCGAGGTCGTCATTCAAGCGAGGATCGCGGCTGCGACAGCCATGGCCTACGTGACTGCGCGGTGGCCTGATGCAGTAAGTGGAAGCGCGCATCGATCGAGCTCCTTGACTGATATCCGAATGTTTAGGGTCCACGTCACGATGCAATGTTCCGCCCCATTTTGACGCATTATATTGGCTCCCCGAGTATGCTGCAGAAGTTCCTGACTGCCATCATCGCGGAAGAGTGGGCTCGCGAGTACGATATTCGCTCGGAGAAGCAGGCCCCGCTCTTGATTGAGTGTTCCCCTCTGGCTAAGGACCTCAGCGACAAGACCCTCGAGTTCCTGCAAGCCCCGCCGCCCGTCGCCTATCACGAGATGGCGTACACCCTCTCGCGCATCCACAACGAATGCTACGCCCTGCTTCAATCGTTCGTGGTAGACTGCAAGCTCCCGCAGGCGGCGATCCCGGTGCTTGGCATCGAGATCGACCCACTGGGCGAGAGAGAAGGCGGATTCACGATCGACACGGCGCAGCAGGCCGTGGGCGACATGTTCAACACCCTCAGGGATTCGCTGGGCCGCACGAAGAGGAAGGAGCTGGCGATCATCAAGGACAAGCGGAATCAGATCGAAGCCAACATCGAGCGGTACATCGAGGTCAAGGCGCAGTACGATATCCGCGTGTCGGCTGCGTTCGCTGCGGCGTACGTCGCGTTGAAAGCCACGCCAGACAAGGTCAGCCCGATTGTGAAGGGCATCATGAACGGTATCAAAGTGAGTCTTGGATAGCTTATGCGCTCGGCAGGTAGCTGACCTCTTTCGTGGTACAGAGCGAGGACAACATCCAGCTCCAGACACGCTCTGCCGTCGCAGTCGCGGCCTTCGTGGAGTTCTGCGTGGAACGCAACTTGGCACAACCGCCGGATAAGATCGTGAAGAACCTGTGCACGTTCCTCTGTCAGGATATCGAGCAGACTCCCACGTTCGCTTACAGCCGCAAGTATACCAACGGCGTCCTCTCGTTCCGCAAGACTCAGCCGGAGACAAACGGCAAAGGCGAGCCCACCGCGGAGGAAGCCAACAGAGCCCGGTTGTCGAGGCGCGGAGCGGGGCTTGCTTTCGTGCAGCTGTCTACCAGATTCGGGGCGCGCTTGCTCGATGCTGTACCTAAGATGTGGCAGTCGATGGCGGGTGGCCTGCTCAGTGCTTGTGCCGGAGGTAAGTGCCCGGCCGTATGTTTATCATGGTCGAAGCCTCATACTTTGACAGATTCCGCGAGCGACGCCGACGCCCTCATGGAGAAGTCCATGGGTCAAGACGTCATCGATTCGCTGAGTGTCCTCGACGCCGTCGTGCCCACGTTCCACGAGGAGCTCTGGCCGAAGTTCCACGAGCTGTTCCCGATGGTCGGCCTCGCGCTGCGCAGCAAGTTCGCGATCATCCGCCAGTGCGCTGCGCGCTGCTTCGCTACTATGTGCGACGTGATGACCGTCACCGCCATGAGGTTCACGATAGAGAAGATGGTGCCGTATCTGGGCGACTCCCTGAATCTCACCAACAGGCAGGGTGCCACTGAGATGGTGTATCGTGAGTGCCAGACTAAGTCTTCCATGTTTGCTCAGGTTATTGACCCACGGTATAGATATCGTACAGAAGCTTGATATCAAGGCGTTGGCGTACGTGATTTTCATGATTGTCCCTGTTCTTGGACGCATGAGCGATCCCGACGACGATATCCGATCAACTGCCACGAATACTTTCGCCTCTCTGGTGAAGATGGTGCCTTTGGAAGTGAGCACCACCGAGTCTCGGATTTGGATGACTTTCTGACAACCTGTATAGGCTGGTCTGCCCGATCCTCCTGAGTTCTCAGAGGATCTCCTCAAACGCCGTGAAGAAGAGCGTCAGTTCTTGACACAGCTTCTGGACGGCAGCAAGGTGCAGCAGTACGACATTCCCGTCACCATCAAAGCAGAACTGCGTAAATACCAGCAAGAGGGTGTGAACTGGTTGGCGTTCCTGGCGAAATACCAGCTCCATGGTATTCTCTGTGATGGTATGTGTGGCATATTTTCCATACAGACTTGGGTACTTACTGAGCGATTTAGACATGGGTCTTGGCAAGACGCTGCAGTCCATCTGCATCCTTGCGGGTAAGCATTACGAACGGGCGAAGAGGTACGAAGAGACCAAGTCGCCCGATTCAGTGCCCATCCCTTCCCTCATCATCTGCCCGCCGACGCTTACCGGGCATTGGTACTACGAGATCATGAAGTACGCGGAGAATCTGCGCCCGATCCTGTACACGGGCAACTCTCGGGAGCGCTGCAAGCTGCTCACGAAGCTCAAGAAGTACGATATTGTCGTGACGTCGTACGAGGTCGTGCGAAACGACATCGCCAGCCTGCAGGATCTGAGCTGGCACTACTGCATCCTCGACGAAGGCCACATAATTAAGAACGCGAAGACGAAGCTGACGAAGGCGGTCAAGATGGTCAAGGCGAATCACAGGCTCATTTTGTCGGGCACGCCCATCCAGAATAACGTGCTCGAGCTCTGGAGCTTGTTTGACTTCTTGATGCCCGGCTTCTTGGGCAACGAGTCGTCGTTTAATGAGAGGTTTAGCAAGCCGATCTTGTCGAACCGGGACGGGAAAGCGAAAAGTGGGGAAGCAGGTGAGTAACACCTCTTGTGTCCTGACAGGATATATATTAATGTCTTCCGTAGCGGCACTCGCGTTGGAGGCTCTGCATAAGCAGGTTCTCCCCTTCCTCTTGCGCCGACTGAAGGAGGATGTTCTCAACGATTTGCCGCCGAAGATCATTCAAGACTACTACTGCGAGCTCTCCGACGTCCAGAAGTACATGTACGACGACTTCTCGCAGTCCAGTGCCCATGTGTCAGCCGAGAGCGTTGTGCGGTCCTCTGACAAGCCGGAGGGCAAGGGTGGTCAGCAGCACATATTCCAGTCCCTGCAGTATCTGCGGAAATTGTGCAACCATCCAGCGCTGGTGCTCAAGGACGACAAGGAGGCTGTTCGCAGTATCTTACAAAAGACGGGGCACAAAGACGACTCGCCAGACCTCAGTGGGATCCATCATGCGCCCAAGTTGCTTGCTCTCAGGTATGTCTAAACTACGATGTAGGTGACATCGAAATAGCTCACCTTTCTTGCAGGCAACTCCTAGTCGACTGCGGTATTGGCTCGTCTACGAGCGGATCAGGCGAGAGCTCAAAGAGCGAACTGATTGACACCGAGTCCAGCTCGACTGGAGCCTTCTCCCAGCATCGTGTGCTCATCTTCTGCCAAATGAAGCAGATGCTCGACATCATTGAGAGGGATCTCTTCAAGCAGCACATGCCCTCTGTCACGTACATGCGGCTGGACGGTAGCGTCGACGCACTCAAGCGGCACGCTATAGTGCAGACGTTCAACGCAGACCCCAGCATCGACTGTCTGCTACTCACGACGCACGTCGGAGGTCTTGGTCTGACCCTGACAGGCGCGGACACGGTCATTTTCGTTGAGCACGACTGGAACCCTATGAAGGATCTCCAGGCCATGGATCGTGCGCATCGTATTGGGCAGAAGAAGGTGGTCAACGTGTACCGCCTGATCACGAAGGGTACACTCGAAGAAAAGATTATGGGGTAAGCAGCCTATCCTTTGTTCACGATAACGTACTGACGCGTCTGCAGTCTGCAACGGTTCAAGTTGAACATTGCAAACTCGGTGGTCACCCAGCAGAATTCCGGTCTGGCATCTATGGACACAGATCTTGTCTTGGATTTGTTCAGACGGACGACGGAACAAGAGGATACCGCGCCTGCCAAGAAAAAGGACAAGGAGGTCAGTGGCTTGGGCCAGAAGAACGTCCTGCGAGGTTTGGAGGATCTACCTCCTGAAGAAGAATACCAAGGGCTGGACCTTTCGAGCTTTATGGGCTCGCTGTCGTCTCGTTAAGACATTGTCACCGCTACTTCGTCGCATCATGGTATCGTCTTGCTGTGCATATGGACTCGTTAGATTCAATAGTAGCTAGTAGCATCGCTGTATAACTTGTACTCGTGTAATCCTAGAGCTCACCTTCGTGTAATCGCTATCATTATTGTTTGAATTATTAGCATCTTTGTACTGTGGATCGTGCAGTCTTGGCTTCGTCTGTCAACCGTCTGAGGGTTTTCAATCAATTTGAGTTTGAGACGCGCAGCGGCGACGCGCTTCACGTCTCCGAACGCTTCTCGACGACCACCACGCTGCACGCAGGGTGATAACCTCGCGTCTCTCTCACCACCATCATACCTACTCGTTGATCATCTGCTTATCGAGCTGGCGTCCAACGTGGTTCGCTGGACGCAGGCTCAGGTGTACTTCCGTATCTCACGTTGGCTTAGCCTGGCTTCAATATCTCACAGTATCTGCCGCCCCTAGCAGCGATAAGATGCCATGACCATGCCGCAGCTGCTCACATAAAACGCAAGATAAGACATAGGGTGGTCGCCTAGTGTCCCTCTTGCGAATCTCTCGTCGACCGGTCATGTTCTTGAACAACTGTGCAGTAGCGTTGGCTATAGTCGCGTCTCTGGTTCGCGATGCGTCCGCACAGCAAGACCAGAGCCCCATGGCTGCACAGTACCAAACTCAGCTCGGCCATGGCGTAAATTTCACGGAGCTATTCGCGAGTGACCCTCTTTCCCCATACTCTTCCGAGAAACCGCAGAACGCCTGGAATGGGATCACAACGTTCGCAAAAGCAACACCACTGAGATGCTTCGGCGCCGATTCTGGAGTGGGATACGATGTCGCGGTTCTCGGTGAGTGTCCACACAACGTCCACACGCGTAACGGGGTTCAACGCCAATTTTTATCAGGCGCGCCATTTGATACTGCGACCAGCTTTCGACCTGGGTATGCTGTCCACAGGTCTCTCGTTAAGCTGAAGAGCATGCTCTGATTTTGTCTTTCGTATATAGAGCGCGCTTCGGACCGAACGGCATTCGTCAGGGATCTCGGCGCATCAACATAGAGAGGATCCACGTCCCAATGAAGACGCGTGTTAGCGACTACCTGAACGTAGTAGACTGTGGTGACGTTCGTGAGTTCCACGTCTCCCGTCTGCATCAAAACGCGCCACTGATCGACGTGCTACACACCAGCTATGGTCACTGTGGATAACAAGGTCGCGTTGCGCCAGCTCGAGCTGGCCAACTTCGAGCTGCTGTCGCGGAGCAGCCTGCGCACTGTAGAAGGCGAGAGCATCGCCATTGACGGAAAGTTTCATCCGCGCGTCCTAACTCTCGTAAGCGCGCCACACCGCACTCTAGTCGTGTGACTTAGGTTCACTTCAGGGTGGAGACCACACGATAACGCTTCCGCTGCTCAGAGGAGTCGCCAAGACTTACGGCCCTGTCAGCGTCATCCACTTCGACAGCCACTTGGACACCTGGAAGCCAAAGACTATGACCGTATGTGTCTGCTCCATCTGTCGATCCGTGACTGACCTTCGCATAGGGTAACAACCCGTGGCTTCCTGGCGAGGTAACACGATGCCCCGCACTTACCAGCGAGCAATGTATCCTGAAAAACCAATCTTATGCAGGAGATTCCCGTGACGCATGGCAGTTACTTCTACTACGCGCACAAGGAAGGCCTCTTAGCCGCGAACAACTCCAACATTGTATGTCTCGCCTCCGTTCTGCCGAAAGTCGATGTTAACTTGCGACAGCATGTCGGCATCCGCAACGCTCTGTGGGACTGGCAAGACGAAATTGACGACTACAACTTTGGCTGGATTATCTCGTACGCGGAGGATATTGAGGAGGTTGGATGGAAGGGCATCGTCAAGCGAATTCGCAAGGTCGTGGGGGACAATCCTGTCTATAGTAAGTTCAGCATCGTCCAGACCTTTCACCTATCAGCTAACGATATGCGCGACAGTCACGCTGGATATTGATGTCCTTGATCCTGGAGTGGCACCTGCGTGAGTAAATGCTACCATATGTCGCGAAATAACACTAAACCAAGCGAATATCTAGTACTGGAACGTGCGTTTTTGAGGATTTTTCGGCCGAGGCATTTACTGAGAATGATATGTAGTCCAGAGATTGGTGGCTTTTCCACGAGGGTCTGTCATCGCGTGGTGGCGTCGAATTCGTGGAAGCTGATCTACTTGATTACAGGAAATCTTGAAGATCCTGCAAGGCCTCTCTGGGCTGAAGATTGTCGGCGCCGACATCGTGGAAGTCGCGCCGGGATATGATACCCAGGGTCTGTATCGCCTGTCAATGCCGCATCGTACCTGTGCTGATGCCACCGCAGACGAAATCACCCAGATTGCAGCCGCCAATATCGGCTGGCAGATTCTTACCCTCATGGCAAAGACACCACTCGTCGCTTGACGGGGCAGATGGAAGAACAACTACTTCTCACGGAATTCACAACAGATGTACTATTACAACAGGGACATTTTGGATATACACTGACTCTGCGCAGAATCTACCATGTCCAGGTCTCATGTGCAGGACGCACTACGAATGGATTAGCTAGTGGCGGACGAGCTGACTGACAGAACAAACTTACAATCTAGTTCCCATGTCCATGCAGACGGGTCTTGCTGGGCGAGATAGATATATGCCTACAAATCCGGTCAGCCCCCTCTCAATCGCGTTGCAATGCAAATAGCGCGTACCTTGGCGATGCTCGCGGGATGCACGCGGTGCTTCTCGTCCTTCGTCTTCTCCGCGTACCACTCGTCGCCGAACTTGACCTTCCAGCGCTCGGTGAGGATCATCGCGTCGATGATCGCGTGCGACACGTGGATGTCGTCCGTCTTGAACTCCTTCGCGAGGCACTGCGACAGCGCGCGCAGCGCGAACTTGCCCGTAGAGGACACGCTGCAGTTCGGCGCGCCCCGGCGTGCGCCCGTCGCGCTCGTGAACACGAGGAAGCCGCGCTTGCCGTGCTCGTTGAGGCTGCAGGTCATTCGTCGTGTCTCAATTTTGGCCCAAAATCGAGCAAAGAGATAATACGAGCCTCAGTGGCTTGAAGGCCTTGATGGCTTCCTGGGCAAAACCAAAGCCACAGACGACGTCTGCGTCACTCATCTTCTGTATGTCGTTCTTGACCATCTCGAGGAACGGCTTGCGGACTGCCTCAGTCACGTTCCACAGAGCGGCGCGTATCTCGTCGTTCGGGTACTGCTTCTTGAAGTACTCGAACGCGTCGTGCATCTCGTCATATTCGTACTTTGATACAGCGTAATATGACGCCTGAAGGCCACAGAAAGTAAGCGTCACTGTAGAACGCCACGCCAAAGGGAAAGATACAGACTTCACCACCGCTGCCTTTTATTTCGGTCGCGAGACTCTGCAGGTTGTCCTTGTTTGAAGAAATCAAGGCGATGATGTAGCCTGCCTTTGAGAATTCGCGTCTGAAATGCGTGTCAACGCGTCGCGACGCGTCAAAAGTCGCGTGAAACTTACGCGGAGAAACCACCAGTTCCTATCCGCAAGTGAGATTCGCGGAACGGACAGACATGCTAATTGCTCACCAGTCCCATTACCGACACCGGCAACTACAAAAATCGGACGAGGGGACTGTGACATGGTGGGAGATGAGAAGGACACGCCAAGAACGTGTGAGACTCGTTCTCCTCACGCTTTAGGTATTTAAAGGTTGCCCGTCCCGTGGAACACCGAAGCCGAAGCTCGCAGTGACTCATATTCCGAGGGCGGTATATCGCCCGCTTCACCCTCCAACGGCGGAGGACAGTACAAGCCGCGGAGATTGTCTCAATTAGGACGAGTCAATGTATAGCACGCGATACTGTCGGGCTCATGGACCACGGACTCGGCTCAAATGACACTTCCAAGCTATGTACGTAATGCGCCGTTCACTGGGCAATGGCAGCGGTTCTCCGGGCAATGGCACCCGCAGCAGATGGACGGGATGTAAGTGCCTTGTGCCATCTAGCGAGCCGATGGATGAGAATCATTCTGAGCATTCATAGGTTTACAACGCACTTTGCGACTGCAGGAAAGTCCTTCTCGATATCGAAATTGTTGTAGTCATTGACCAATGACGTGATCGCAACGTGGTTCCATCTGGAGCATCGTCAGCGATGCGATAACGTGAAAACACCGGAGGGCTTACATGATGAAGGAGAGGTCGGCAATTGTACACTTGCCACCGACCAGCCATTCTTGCTTAGACAGAACGCTCTCGAGAACGCCAAAGACTCTTAAGATCTCCTTCTGATAGCGTTCAATTGCAACGGGGATACGTGGAGGCGGGCCTATGGCCTTGAACCATCCACATTGGCCAAAAGGCGGCCTGTAGAAACGAGCCATAAGCGTGCGGTGTGCGGAAGGCAGAAAGCTCACGTACCCTTGCCCAGAAGCCTGAAATATGAGCCATTGGTACACGTACATCCTGTCTTCAAAGCTCTCCACCGAGATCTTGTGCTCAGGGTCGTATTTCTCAATCAGATACAGAAGGATTGCGTCAGATTCCCTAGAGGCAAGCACATGTGAGATACGTCTTAGGACACTCGAGCGCTGATACTGACCAAAGTACGAAGTCATTGTTGTGGTGATCGATTATTGCAGGGATTCGGCCATTCGGATTGTACTTCGTGAACGCCGGCTGCCTATGCTCGCCCTCCGCGAGGTTGAGAAAGACAGGTTCGTATGTCAATCCTAGTTCCTGAAATACGATCTCAACTTTCCTGCAACACGATTAGCAACAGGACCTGTCGAAGGGAGCTTCCCGCTCACCAGCCATTAGGCCCGATACCATTGGTAAAGAGCGTGAACTGCTTTCCGTGAGACATGATAGTAGGTCAATGAGGTTGATGATGAGGGGCAGGAGGCGTCCCGCCCTTTTATCCGGTTCATGCAAGGCCGGTCCCCAAGCGGTCTTCCATACACCCCGAAAATAATGCAAGAAGTCCCACCTGCTGAATGGTCGCTGCCGCCGATTCAACACACCGTGGCACCGCCGCGGTACCGAGCGCGCACTTCTTAGGAAAACTAAGTATACCACATTTCCCGACCTTGCAACGGCCGCCGTAAGCTTAAGCTGTCAATGTCATCGCGATTTTCCACGCATCGCAGGAGTATAGCACATGAGACAACGAGCGGGGAATGCCAAGTTGCGAGCACGCCTGGCGGAGACACAGCGGAGGGCAGGAGGACAGCTCGGCGGTGGCAGCAAATCAAAGTATGCCCGGGATCTTTAGTTCGCGTTAGACGATGCACAAAGGGGAATTGAAACGTTGCGGATGTTCGCTGATATGAGGACAGAACGACTATCTTCTCGTCCTATCAGTCCCGCCACGGAGACTAGATGTTCGCCGCAACTTGTCGCTCGAGACATTTTCGAGACATGATGTTCCCGGCGAGAACACACACCTCGGCCTCGGCTATCGTTTTCTCAAGCACTCGCCCGAAGCAACCTCGTGGAACTCAGTTGAGCAATTTGCTTCGCGGGCACTTGGCACAGTGGTAGCGCGTACGCTTCGCATGTTCGGCCATATCCGAAGAGCGTGCGTAAGGTCCTGGTTTCAATCACCAGAGTGTCCAGTTTTTGGCTGGCTTGACAGTCTTGTGAATTTGGTGGGTGATGTCCATTGTCCAAAGTTGAGGCGGATTCGGTCGCCGGGTCGTAGATTTTGAGGGGGGAGGTCATCAAATATGTGGCGTGCGCGGCGTATCGGGAACGACTGATGGGATCACGGAGAAAGCGCCTACATCGGCTTGAAGGCAGCTGCGAAAGTCGACTTACTCTCACGAACGCCTGGCTTGCGCACGCGCAGCCTGCACCTGGAGGCTGGACTACAGCTCTCAATCGTCTGGCACGCCGGTTGACCTCTCGCTGCACGACTAGTCGCGTCACCTTGTACGCAGGCATATCATCAGCTTCGTTCCATGAGAGTTGTCGTTATTGGCGCGGGACCGGCGGGGCTTGTTACCACCAAGTCTCTGCTGGAAGCAGCCTCCGACGACTTTCCCTTCGAGCCAACAATCTTTGAACAGGAGAACGATATCGGCGGTACCTTTCGTTATCGCTCGTACGAGGTGTCGTACATTCATTGATGTTGCGCACAAATTTCACCTCCAACTGTTGCTGTTCTAGAACTCAAATCTCGTATCGTCGAAACAGCTCACCTCGTTCTCCAATTTCCGCCTCCCGCTGTCTCATCCCGACCACCTGACCTTAGAGGTGCGCTCTCACACTCGACTGCGGCGGCATTCGTGATTCATCTATGAATTCAGGAATATGTAGATTATCTGCGTGGTTATATCCGACATTTCGGACTGGAGTCGCGTTTGCACTTGAACCGCAAAGTCGTAAACATCACACGTGCCCCTGGATCTGACGGTGGTCATCTCGTTCACTACGTTGACAAGCAGCCTGATTCGGACGCTTGGCAAACAAGTAAGTGCAGGTTGTCCTCATCGACGCAAATTGTATCTCCTAATCGGTAGTTTATAGCCCCCTCTGTGATCCACGCTACATATGTGGCGGTATGCACAGGCCTACACGTCATTCCAGCCATCCCGGATATACCTGGGATCGAACACGTTCTAAAGCAACCTCCGCGTAAGGAAGGTGATACTGTTATTGAGCCTGCAGCGTACCACTCGGCGGAGTACAAGACGCGCTCACAACTGGCCGGCCGACGCGTTATGATCCTTGGCACGGGCGAGACTGGAATGGACCTTGCGTATGAAGCTGCTAAAGCTGGTGCGAAGGAGGTCGTTCTTTGCTCTCGCGCAGGGTGAGTATAGGAGTAAGGCTCTCAACGAGGTGAGACATTAGCTGAATAATTGCATAGGTTTCTGTCGTTCCCGAAAGCTCTGGTGAGGACACCTTGTGCTCCCTGCGCGAAAACACGCACTGAAGTTAGTACAGAACGACTTCGAAGTATTTGGCTTCAAATTCGAGTCCGAGCGTCCTGTCCCAATTGACTCGCTGATCACGAACCTCGCTGAAACCGCCTATGTCGTAAGCAACCCTTCTTTAACATAACGTCAGACTTGTTGAACACTCTCCCTTATGTAGCACCCGTGGGTCGCGGCGTCTCATATACGCTGGTTGTGCGTACCTTTCATAGTCATAAAATGTCGTTAAGCAGATGTTTACACGTTGCAGTGTCTCCGACTTCGTCATCAAGCGCGTCCTGTGGCTATTGACGGGTGAGATCACCTGCCTGCTCTGAATCTCACTGCATATCGCTAATGAAACTTCCACACAGGCACACAGGCAGGATGCAATCAATGGGTAAGTGATTACTTTTTCCGTGGCGAGCCCTCGAGACACGCTCCCACAGGTTGGAGAGCTCGATCCGGAGCGCCTTGGTCGTGCCTACGTGTTCCTCAACAAGGTAGGGTCAGCACACACTGTTCCCGAACACAACTGAGCCATCGTTCAGTCCCACAAAGCCATGCCATACATCAACCGCCCCTACCGCACGCGGCCAAAATTCATGGAGTATCTCTCGCGGTACATAGATCCGCCAGAAGACATGCCTCCGCAGACCTCTTTCGCAGTCGACCTCGCGCCTTTCCCGTCGCACTTTCTCCCCTCGGGACGAGCGGTGTTCCCAATGTCAAAACGAAAAGACGCCAAGCGCATGATGGGGCGAGATGTGCGCCCCGACACTGTCATCTTCGCGACGGGGTATAGACAGGAGTTCGGCTTCTTCGACCCCGACGGCGGGGATCCCACCGCCGCTGAGGCCGACATCAGGAATATATGTCGCTCGGGCGACGAGTCTGTCGGCTTCATTGGCTTCGTGCGACCCGGCGTTGGTAGGTTTCTAATTATTTTCTCCTCTCAAGAGATGCTCATTGTAGGCGCAGGTGCCATCCCACCCATCGCAGAAATGCAGGCATTCTTCTGGATCACCCTGCTGAAGGGACAGATCAAGAAACCACTCACGCCTCCTCACTACCATCTGCTCGTCAAGGAGACTGCGAGAATCAAGTATGGCGTCGACCACTCGACTTACATGAGCACGCTCGCGAAAGACATCGGTGCGGCTCCTGGACTCTGGCAGCTCTACCACGAATACGGCCTTCACGTACTTGTCTGCTACTGGTGAGCCATTCACTGTTTTATTCCTCCACGACTCGATATCTGACAACTTTATGATAGCTTCGGCGCTGCATTCACGTCTTTCTACCGCCTGGTCGGGCCCTTCAAGTCTGAGAAGGCCTCAGCCGTGATTAAGACAGAGCTCTGGGATACCATCACACGTCGCGGCATTCTAGGAAATCTCCTGATGGGTTTGATACCGATGCTGTTCTATGGCTGGCTCAATCTCCTCGCGTTCTTCATGGAGAAAACGTGGACGATATTCGGACGGCCTGTGATACCGTTCTTACCTGGTGGGATTATGAGGAATTAGTATGATTATCATCGCGAGTATTCAGTGCGAACATGTAGGCGGAAGAAGAGATGAGTACCTTATTCATGCATGTAGGACTCCGAGTCCCACGATTTCCTACTTTGCAGTGGCCCGTAGGAAGCCGGCAGCTTGAAAGATCTCCGCCGTGTGGCACTTCCCGAAAACTCATAATGCACCACCACGAGACGATACTGCCGTTCAGCACATCGCAGGCTCGGCACGTGCCAAAACATCCTAAATTTGTTCGACGCGGTGCAGTATACGTATATTCAATAGAGCAGATTACGAACAGCAGCCGATCAACAGGCGTCGGGGGCTCGCACGTCTCTCCTGGATGTCTTTCCCTATTTTCCGAGGACGTCCCGATTGAACATTCAATGCAAGGGGGCAAACAAATCAAATGGACGATTGATATACATCGATAGTCAAGGAAGCAGTTCACCCAGATTTTGCATACCTTCAGAAAGATTAGTGCAAGTTCGTTACGAGTCCAGGTTAACATAACAACCCACCCATCTTCAAACCCACGTGGGAGGCCAACCTCGTGTTCCCTGATCCACAGGAGGGGTATTCCTCGTTCCTGGCATGCGAGCTCCAGTGTTGCCTTATCAGCGGTGACATCCGTGGCCTTTACGTTGTAGAAGTCGTCAGTGTCTACCCAGTGGCGAACTGTTACCGATTTGAGACCCTTCTGCCACGATCGGTCGCGTATGGTCTGCGCCACTGCCCGGACACCTAGTCCCGAGTACGATATCGCCAATGTCTCCAACGAGGCCGTTATATCTGCGAAAAGGTGCTCCCACGGCCAATCGCGTCCGCTGACCTGAAGCGTCGTGAGGGCAGTGTAGAGGATGATTGTCTCGGATAGCTCTTCGGAACCTCGTTGGGGGCTCTCCGCCATGCCTTCGAGATGCAGATGCTCGACGAAGGGTCCGATCACCGAGCTGAGAGCGAGAGAAGACTCGTCGATATCCTGGAGCTGGGCATACTTGATATTTTTGGAGGATCCGAGTAACCACATCCATTCCATGTGCGTGACCGGGGCGCATTCAGTGAGACGCAGGTGTTCGATGCTGAACGACGGCGGCGGTATGCCTGCGATTCGTCCCCTGCGTCTAGCGGTGCCTCGTGTGACTGCACGGTTCCTCCTCCGGGCCGAAACATCTTCTTCGACGCAATAGAGCTCAAGCGATTTCAGGTTGGGTACATGGGCAAGGAGTGGCGCGAGAAGTGGGAGTGATTGGTTGGATATCGACATGGCGTGCAGTGCAGTGAAATCTGGAAGGGGCACACCTTTCGTGAAGGAGTTGGCGCCAAGTTCCCCCTCCAATCTCTGCAAACCAGTGCATAGTGGCAGGAGAGTCGCGACCGCCGCTTGGAAATCGGGTTCTCCTGGCCCGGGGTAATACGCCCGAATATGCCGAATACTCGAAGCGATTCCTCCGTCGACTGCCACTGTCCGCGTCAGGAGACGTACAGCCTTCGTGGAATCTTATAATGTGTACAAAATCAGTAACGTGAACCGGTGAGTACTCGCTTGAGACTCACAGAGATGTACCCGGCCGAGATACAACATCTGTGATGCACAGATACTCCATTGGCGAGCCACCAAGCAACAGTTGTAAAGAAGAAGACGGTCCGCATCATACTCCGAGACGTGGCGCTCGTCGAAGTCTGTATCAATCTCAGAGTACTGCGTGAGACCGTCCTCAAATATCTTCGCCAAGATTTCTGCAGGCATCGGAGGGGAGAGCGTATGACGGCGTTGCTTCTCGAGCTCGACGGCTACTTGCTGTCGAAGTCGCTCTCGCTCAGCGGCTTTTTTCAACATGTTTGCCTTTTTCGCACTCGCCTCCTGTTTTCTCTCTTCCAAACAAGCTTGTACGAGGGAGTTGGGAAGAGCCTTCCACAGTTCGAGTACTACTCTGATATGATCCCTGAATCGGATGTGTGCGACCCTAGAGACCGGGAAGTCAGAGATAGCAGCAAGCACATAGTGTAGATCCGAATCCTTAGAAATCCACTCAATGTGGCATTTAGTAGGATGTAACTGACGACTCACAATCAAGGCTTTAGCCTCCCAAGGCACTTTTTCCATCTCTGACAGCATAGTGTCGTATGTGTGTAAGGCCTGCGAATGTAAATATCGTTTCAGCGAAATGCACACTCAGTAGCATAAATTCTGCCTACCTCGTCCAGAGGAAACGGACGATGATAGAGAAACGCGTCTCTGAACACGGCACTCCATACATAAGCCTTCTCAGCGAGTTCCTCTTGCATACTGTCGTGAGGAAGAGAAGCCCTTCCAAGTGTATTCAGATGGAGGACAATCAGTGGGGATAGAAGGGCTTGCCGCTTCACTCGACGCGTTCGAGCCCACTTAAGTTCGAGCCCCACCGAGCCGCCCGCCGCACACGGCGCCTAGAACCATCAATCTTCAGTTCCTTCGACGTCAAGACTCGATCTTTCAGGCGTAGCGTTTTACGGCCGTCAGTGACATTTGTTAGGCCGCATGTAAAAGTACCTCCTGGTATATAAGTTCTCAAGGCCTCAACACAAGCCAGCACCCGCCGTCGTTGCTGACTTAACCTATGTAGCCTGAACGAGTCCGAGATGACCGATCTACTCATTCGGCCCAACCAACGCGATATAAGTATAAGTATATCTGCATTCCACTGTGACGCGATGTGCTGGTAGGCCGTTTTTGATGCAATTTGATGCGCTATGGACGTTTTATATCAATATTCGCAACAGCCTCTTACTCTGCCAGAAGTGCGTACATACCGCACGGCGTCACGTTTCAAGTTGCTACTTCCCTGCCAGCGGCTCTAACCTCCGTGCTACTAGTATAAATCTTCGAGGGAAGAATAACGTGAAGGGCGGGATAGCACCTCTCTTGGCCAATGGAAGCTCTGTCGCGAACGTGACCGTCGTGCACTTGTTCGCTCCTGGTGCACCATCGTCTGGTCCCTCGAGCTGTATCCGACTAAATAACTGTTTCGGAGGTGTGTTTATGCCGTTTCATCGCCTCATGAGGCTTTCAGTTCTGGGCGCGCTCTGTCCCTGATCAGGACGGTACTACACGATACAATTATGCGTCGGGGCGTCTTAGTATGAAGCATCCTGGAGGGTAGATCTGATTCCAATGTTGTTCTGGTGCTGGCTTGGCGTATTTGATTCTGGGAGAAGAGTTGGGACGACCTGTGATATGAATTTGTTTGATGACGCTGTATCGAAGGACGGTCATCAGTCTGATTCAAGACTACTCCAGCTTTCAATACATTTACCGTTACTTGTTAGAATTTAGTGCTCGGCACGTATTTGTCCATGTTAGGATCCCAAGCCTCATGCTTGCCTATTTCGGTTAACGTAAGTGGAACCGCGGGCAAGATTGCTTGATCGCTGCAACGTACACATACAGCAGTAACTGGTCAACAGGAGAATCACTTGGATAAACAAGAGCAACAGCCCTAGAAACCCCTAGAGCTCAGAACATCGTGATTGGGCATCACTCAGTTCAGTCAGATTCGGTGGGCCCGAGGCTACACAAAATTTCAGGCGATTGTTTCGCACAGAGAGGTTAAACACCCACTAATTACTGGCTGGGATATTGTCTTCGCCCTCTCTGATCCACACCAAAGGGATTCCTCGTGCCTTGCAGACGAGCTCCAACGATGCCTTGTCTGTAGCGACATCTTCCGCCTTGATACCATAGAAGTAGTCGCAGTCCACCCAATGGCGTACAACAACCGAGCTGAGACTCATCTGCCACGAGTCGTCCCGCAGAGTCTGCACTACGGCCTGAATGCCTCGCCTCGAATACGAGATCGCAAGCGTATTCAGGATTGCCGTGATATTTGCAAGAAGCTGCTCCCAAGGCCAGGCACGTCCGCTGACTTGCAGCGTCGTGAGAGCGGAGTAAAGGCCGATCGTCTTGGACATTTCTTCGGAGCCTTGTTGGGGAGCATCTAGCATCCCCTTGAAGTGCAGATACTTGACGTAGGGCCCGATGACTACACCAAGAGCGAGGGCAGACTCGTCAATCTCCTGTAACTGCGCATACTTGATGTTCGTCGAGGCCCCGAGTAGCCACTTCCATTGCATGGCAGTGACTGAGCGACACTGGGAAAGGCGGAGGGATTCAAGACTGAATGATGGGGGCGGTACGCCTTCCAATCGCTCCCCAAGCCCATCGGGTAGAAGAGTGCCCACTATGACTGCGTGAGGCTCTTCTTCGTCCAAGAAGTAAAGCGCGCTCAACGATTTCAAGTTGGGCGCATGAATAAGAAGCGGCCCGAGAAGTGGGAGCGACTGGTTGGAGACCGACAGGTGTCGCAGCGCCGTGAAATCCGGAAGGTGTGCGTTCTTCGCGATGGCAATAGCACCAACTTCTGCCTCCAATCTATGCAGACCGGAACATAGTGGCAGGAGCGTCGTGATCACTGCTTGAAAATCAGGGTCCCCCCAGGGGTAAAATGCCCGAATGAGTTGTATACTCGCAGCAAGCTCTCCATTTTCTGTTGCAGTCCGCGTAAGGAGACGCGCAGTCTGTGTAGTATCTGACAGACGGATATGATGAGTTTTACTTGGTATTCCACCACTGAAAGCTTACTAAGATGTATTCTTCCGCGGTACAAAATCCGCGACGTCGAGGCGTTCCATTGACGAGCCACTAAGCAACAATTATATAGAAGGCGGCGGTCCGAAGCATACTGGTGAAAGTTGCGGTCATTGAAGTCAGTATCAGTCTTGAGATACTGCGTGACACAGTCCTGTATTATTCTAGCCAAGACTTCCGGCGGCATGGGTGGGGGGACAGTATGGCGACGTTGCTTCTCGAGCTCGGCGGCTCTTTCCTGTCGAGGTTGTTCCAACTTGGCGGCTTTTTCTAGCATCTCTTGCTTCCTCTTCGCTTCTTTCGCGGTTTCCTCCTCGATACTCTTTTGTCTACGTTCTAGACAGGCGGGTATAGGAGAGCCGGGGAGAGCTGTCCACAGTTCGATTATCGCGTTTATATGCTCCCGAAAGCGCATATGAGGATCTCTGGTTGCTTTGATCTCAGAGATACCCACGAGCACGAGGTGTAGTTTTGAGTCCTGGGTCCAAGTTGCTGAACGCTGAGTCTTACGCGAACCGGTATAGTTAGAGACTCACAGTCAAGTGTTTCGTCTCCCAAGAAATCGTTTCCATCTCTGTCAGCATCGTGTCATATTTTGGCAAGTCCTGGAAAATAAGAATACTCTTTGTGAAGTGCACGCTTCATGATACGCTTCACACCCACCTCGTCTAGGGGGAACGGACCGTTGAGGAACACGTGTTGGAAGACGCGTCGCCATCCACGAGCCTTCCCAGTGGGGTCTTCCTGCATATTGAACTCTGGAAAAGACGCTATCCTATGTAAACGCCCCAAGAAAGAGCGTGGTGGTAGACGGACAAGAAGATGAACATCATTGTCGCAGCGACGGAGAGGATGAGCCGTTGGCGGTACGCGCCCGCGCCAATCACTCATCTAGCGTCGGCGTCTAGAGCTGGCAGGTTGCTTCAGCTTCAACTTGACCTCGACGTCGACCTGCGAAGTATTCTGTGACCGCAGAGTACTAGTAATCAGGCGAGTACGTCACGCTCAACGACTAGATTGCCTGTTGCGAAACTAGTGGTCTCGTCGTTCTTGCTGACTTCTCCGACCCCACAGTTTTGAATGTCGGCGACCTATCATCCTATTCAGCCCATTACACACCAACGCGACATATTTCCACAACCCATAACCGCGCTATGCTTTGACCCGGTCTCTGACACGCTATGGACAGGTCAAAATTCTGGCAGCATTATTTCTTACTATTCGGCGCAGGGCGTACGCGGCGTCACGTTTCCTGTGGGCGGTGGCCTCGCGGTGAAGAACATCGTGGCCAGTGACGCCAATGTTCGTGCATCTGGTCTATCTAGTGACGGAGTGGGAGCATGGAGCAAGGGCGGTGTGAACAAGTGGTTCTACAGGTGCGCATGAACATTCTGAACTGCAACATGTGTGTCCAAGTAACCCCCTTTCTAGATCACCCAGTGCAATAACAGCGTTCTCTAACAATGCCACAACGGGTTCCATGTTCTTTGCGTGCACCGCGGCACAGGACCTTCTTGCCATCAATTCACAGACTGGCGCCCTTGTGCGCAAGGCGACTGCAATTTCGATATTCACCCACCTAGTCTGCGCATCAAATGTCCTCTTCGCTGGATCATCAGATGGTACTGTACGTACAATTGACCCACGTACAAATCTTACCACCGCCCATGCGGTCAAAGCGCACCCGAGTGGGGTCCAAGGGTTGAAAGCTAGCGGAAGCTTCATATACACCATTGGTCTGGGTACAAGGTGACGTTGATCACTGCTGGGGCCGCATATGTTCTTATACAGAAGTCAGACAAGGACGCCCATTTCCAGATCCTCTAGTGAAAGTGTACGATACGCGCACCATGCGTCCACTACCACCCGTGCCATTCTCCGCAGGGCCGGCTTTCATTGAGATTGTCCCCATACGATCTTCCACGATAGCTATCGTATCCCCAGAAGGGCTAGTGAATATTGTTGACGTGTCGAACGTCGCAAATAGCGAGTTCCAGCAGGCAGGCGTTTTCCTTATGCCGCTTGTGAGGCTTTCACTGATGTGGCACAGCTGGATGTGACGTCGTATATTACTTCAAGCGCGATTTCACCCTCCGGAACTTATATGGCATTCGGAGATGCTGAAGGCAGCGTCCATCTGCTCACAGCGGCGGACGAAGAGGCTAATTTACCTCTCAACGGGTTCGAGGGCCAGCCGGTCGAGTGGGCAGAACCGCCAGAGCCCCTTCCAGATACTGCCTGGACGGATACAACGTAATGTGCTCCGTTTGCACTCGCTTGGTTATACTACTGATATCGGAAAGATATAGGCCACTGAATACTATTGGGATGCCCTATTATGACAGTCTACTTTTATCCTCGTGGACGTCGAAATTCCTCTCCACAAGTGTTGTTGCTCCTCCGCCGCAGAAGATCCCGCCGCAGATCTTGGCCACGATGAAAGTCAACGACAACGTAGCATATGCAGCTTTGCCAAAGGAACTCAGAGGGCGGCGAAACGTCGTTCCTGCTGAACCTCGGAAAACAAGCGCCCGGTTCAGAAGTGGGAGACGGCGACGTGATGTGCGTATCATTTTTTCCCCTTCACCGATATCGCTCATTTCCATACCACCCAATCAGACGGACCTTGAAGGACCCGAGTACGAATATAACCCGGAGACAATCCCAAATATGTACCGCAAAGTGGAAATCGAGTACTCCAAGTTTGGTGTCGAAGACTTCGATTTTGAGTACGTCTGTCAACGAATACTTCGAGCCGACATAGAGTGCTGATGATATAATCGTCATCTAGATACTACAATGCCACCGAATACAGCGGCCTTGAGACTCACATCATCAATTCGTACACGAATCCGATGCTACAAATCATGCACTACACCCTATCGATACGAGACCTCGCGAAGTCACACATCACCACGGACTGTCAGCGAGAACATTGCTTGCTCTGCGAGCTAGGATTTGTTGTCCGAATGTTGGAGGACGCCAAGGGAATAAACTGTCAGTCGAGCAACTTCTGCAAGACTGTTGGAGTGCTTGCACAGAGTATGTATCACAAATCCCTTTTCTCATCTGTATCCTCTGATAAGGAACACAGCGCAGAACCTTATTGAGGTAATAGACTACGGTAGAGAAACCGCAGATCATCACTACGGACACAAGATTCAGGCGTTCCACCGATTCTTTGTGGACAGCATGAGCTCCGAGGGTAATGCGTTCCCCTACAACCCATGGCTTCTGCCTCCCCCGTCCGGTGTCAACGATCCAGCGGCTGCACCGGTAACACAATTATTCGGGGTGGACTCGAGAAACATCATCACCTGTACGAACTGCAAGGCAGTACGGGAGAAAGAGCACATGACACATGTCGTCGAACTGGCGTACCCACGAAAGGTGACAGTCAATTGTTCCCAAATTGGTTCCCGAGGAGTATTGACACTTTGTAGGCTCCCACGAACGACCCAGCGCAGGAGACAGACTTCGCCTCGATCGTACGAAATTCTATCCTGCGACAGTCGACGCACAGGGCCACCTGCCCAACATGCAATAGACAATTTGCGACTTTCGAGTCGACGAGGGCGATCGCTTCGAAACAGCTGCCTCCTATACTTGCACTCAACGCCGCGGCATTTTCCGATGATGGCTTAAAATTCTGGAGAGACGGTCGACATTCGACATTCTTGAAGCCATCAATAGAGCTGAGGGGGCATATAAATGGTCAAGACGATCCTGAGGTAGCCTTATACGAACTAAGAGTATGACTTACACTTCCATCACCCCGCAAACTGCAGTTCAACTAGTTTTGTAGGGAATGGTCATACAGGTGATGACGAAGGAGAGGCAATCCCATCTTGTTGCGGTCATCAAAGGTACGATATGGTTTAGACGTCGGTTTAAAGCGTCCTTACGTCCATGCAGTTCCCGAAGAGGAGGACAGTGACGATTCCCCGAATCACAGTCCGTGGTATCTGTTCAACGATTTCCGCGTGACAAGCACCAGTGAAGCGGATGCTTTGAGTTTTCCCGGGGATTGGAAGGTATGCCGTCTAGCCACTCGCGCGTTGGTACAGGCAGTCACGTCTCTCAGGTACCGACCGTCATCTATCTCGAAAGGGTGGATGTGCAGGGACGTTTGGATATGAAATCACTGCCGAAGCAAATCGATCCGTCAATACTCTGTCTGGACACGAACATTTCTCTGTAAGTAGTTTCACAAGGCGGAACATCCCCTCGTCTTGCTGACTATGTGTCAGAAATCGGGACTTCAACTTGATAAAGCACGAGCGCCTGCATCCGGACGAGTTACCCACACCTGGGACGTTGGTAGCCATCGACGCCGAATTCGTCTCAATGCAGCAGGTACCAATTGAACTCTCCGTTGATATCACTCAGGCTGATACACCAAAACCTCCACCAGGAAGAAACAGAGATTCGATCCGACGGCTCGAAGAAAGTTCTACGACCCGCACGACTCAGTCTAGCTCGAGTGTCAGTGATTCGCGGAGATGGCGAAAAGGAGGGTGTACCTTTCATCGACGATCACATCCATACCAGCGAGATAATCGTCGATTATCTGACAGAATTCTCTGGAATCAAGTGTAAGTATGACCACCTATCTCGTTCTCACGTTCAACTAATATACTCACTTGCTACAGTCGGTGACCTCGACCCTCAGCTATCGCGTCACACGCTAACGCCATTGAAGGTTGTGTACAAGAAACTTCGCATGCTCGTAGATCGCGGCTGCATTTTCATCGGGCATGGTCTATCGAAAGACTTTCGCATCATCAGTCAGTTTCCCTTGCCTAGATCTGTGTGCTCTCTAACAAAAGGCGCAGACATCTTCGTTCCTCCCGACCAGGTCATCGACACCGTTGATCTGTACTATATCCATTCTCGTTCACGTCGGCTATCATTGCGTTTCCTGGCATGGTATGTCCTCAAAGAGGACATTCAGACCGACATGCACGACTCTATCGAGGATGCCCTCTCCGCTCTCAAACTGTACAAAGCGTACCACGAGTTTGAATCCCAAGGTATATTCGACGAGAAGCTTGAGGAGGTGTACAAAGAGGGAAAGCAATATGTGCGTGCCTATCATTGTTAACTACAGAAAGCAACCTAATTTGTTTTTGCAGAACTTCAAACCACCGGTGGCACCTGGAGCTGTAACGACGGGGCCGGTATCTGGTGCTGCGACACCGCATACGGGTGTGATGACACCACAGTACCCTCCTCCACCGCCTCCGCCTGGAATGCCGGTTGTTGGATTCATGCCGGCACCTTTTGCCATGGCACCGCCCCCCATGTGGGCTCATCCCCATATTCTCCAACCACAACAGCACCAACAAAACTGGAGGCATCGATAACGACCTTGGATAATGTGTACAGATGGACTAGAGCGATGCGACGTGAAACTCGTCTTCATTATCCTGTAGCATAGTCAACCAATTGTAGAGTAGGACACAGGGAAACCGGCACGCACCCTCACGATAATTATGGAGTCTTCGCTGATCATCACGTAGTCGTCAACGGCCATTTCCAGGCGTGTGACGGTCTTGCAGTACGGGAGAGAGGTTGTGACGGGTTCAGCGAAGACGTCGAACGCCAGTTCGCTGTCTGAGACGACACACTGTTCATGAACATCTGTTGTTCGGGATCCGCCAGCGGAAAGAGCACGTTGTACGGCGTGGGGGTTGTAATCGTAGATCACAACATTTTTGCCTTCTTGTACAGCGAGCTTCGTGCCGTACACGATGCAAGGCCACACGCCCTCCCAAAGGACAGGAGTGCTGGCCGTGCGACAGTTCTCCGGTCCCCAGGCTGTCCAAGGTATTGATATCTCATTCATATCTTCGTTCGACTGCATGTGTCTGGCAAGGCCGGAAGCGAGCATCGAGAAGGAGACGGAGTAGTCTTCGGCGGCGATATCGTCTTCGATACGAACGTTGAGCACGATGAGCCGCTCCATTCGCGAAACGTGAAATGGTACAGCAGGGGCTGACGACGGCTTCCATGATGCCCCAGGTTCGGAAAGTAAAGTCATGCTGAAGATGTCCGTCTGGTCGAGGATGCACCGCGGAAGGTGGAATCGCCACCGTTTCCCTGGATTAAAGAGGTCTACGGCCACGAGATCTGCGCTGTGAGCCACCGAACTACCCGCGGACATGCAGTCCGTGAGTAGCAGATAGTTGCTCTCGAAAAAGCAGAAGGACATATAAGGTTCGGTGACGCTCTGAGATGAGAAGAGTAAGTGCTCTCGTGCAGATATAAGAGGGAAACGAACTCACAAAGACCTCTTGCCCGGTGTGCCAGTCCCAAACGGAGATATGTGCCCATGAGGGATTTGAGTGGACTAGCTTCACGAGAACACCGACCCAGCGCCCACTTATGCGAATTTCATGCTGCGCGGGTTGATTTGACGCACGCCGAGCAAAGCTTACTAATTCCTTCGTGCCACTGCGGTGTCGTTTACCCGTGCTCATCGAGACAAAATGAACACGGCACCTGTACGACACGGCGTGAGAATGAGCAACGGGGCGAGATAATCGACATCACGCACTCTTTCTTCCGTCCAGCTTCAATCGTGACGAGTAGATCCTGCCCTGGGTCCATTGTGAAGTCCACCAGATTAAAATCGAGCTCGACGGGCCATAGACTTTCCGCCACCCCACGTGCGACTGAAGGTAGTTGTCTGAACTCCACGGACTTCGTCCCAACACTTTGCGCGAGTACGCCTCCCGTGAGCTCCCATGCGGGCCCGTCAAGTATCCGGAGTGTGTCCTTTTTGAAGGTCGTAGTTTCCGCGCCGATGTCCTTCCACGTCTGATAGTATTGCTTGATGAGCGGAAGCTTCTCCGCTTTGCTCAGCGTATTACGCGGATTATCTTCCATGCCAGCGATGGCCAGATACATGTCGTACTGTATCGATGTACATCCTGCGATGAGGTCTCGAAATCGATGGCAGACCTGATGTAAGAGTGAATTTCTGTTCAGGAGCAACGTGAGGATATGCAAACATACCTGCGTACAAGTGAAGAGTTCTCTGTAAGAAAGCTCTTCAAAAATGGCGACAACGAGTTCAGTTGGCAACACGCGAAGTAGAACAGAATCGTGCAACATTGTGGTGCAGCGACGGTGAGTGCTCGATGATGGTGGCCGTTGTGGCGAAAGAAGCAAAACGATCGCCGGCGGCACCACGCGCCGCGGCCATATGCGCCATGAGATCCATCGGGCATTTCCAGATCACGACCCTTCTTGTCCTAAAACCAACAAAAACACTCGCAAAATCTCTTACCAGTTGCACAGTCACCTAGACAAATACTGCTTTTGGAACGATATATACAAGACATTATAAAATCTTGTAATCCGCAAAAGAATCGAAGTGTACGGCCCGCAACTACTAGGGATAGCCGCCAGGTCGAAACGTAGGCCGCTACCAGTTACTAGTAATTCGTATAGAATGCAATAAAATGAGAGGGCGCTGTGAGTGTGAAGAAGGCTACCTTGAGGCAATGAACGACGAAGGAACAGGTCTCGTCCTGGAATGAAGTGTCGACAAAATCATGACGGTGTAGAGCTCCCAGACCCCGACTCCGCGTACGGCGGGGGAAGTTCCACGACGGCAGCACCTCCATCTTGGTGCTGAATTATGATCTCGTGTTGCCGGCTGCCGCAGTGGCTCGACATGCCGGGCGATGTATGCGGGGGAAGGAGGTATTGGGTCGGTGCGTCGGGGGGATCATGGGTTGCAGTCTCCAATGCGGGTGCCGACGACTCGGAAGAGGACGCGGGGCTTGGGTTTGCGTCCCGCCGAGCTTCCAGCGTTTTGCGCCGTCTAGACAATCGTTCTGACGAAGAGGCGTGCGCCGAGCTTACCTCTGCCGATAAAGAACTTGTATCAGAGAGGGGAGCCAATGGGCCACTGGAGCCTTGTTCTGGGTCATATGCAGGACTCTCCACAGTGCGTGCCGTAGTCTTCGAGGTTAAAGAGGCGAAGGGAGATATTCTGATCTCCCGCATGTCCGTGGTGGCCTCTGAGTCCGCCACATAGGGAAGTGGACGAGGTATGACATCCTGGTCATCGAGAGTTTGTCCCTCCCCGTCATCCCAATTTCCCTCGACTCGCCTTCCCTCTAATTTCAGCTTCTTGTATCGCCACAGAGCAGAGCTGAGGACCAAAAGGACGGCTCCGCCGAGGCCGACTCCCAAGCCAAGATCCACTACGAGCTTCGTATGTGAACTGTTCTTTGCAACTTCTGTGGCCTGAGCACTGGGTGAAGAACTCGGTTGGATAGTAGGAAATACGGAGGTGGTATTAGAGGAAGTACTAGAGGTGATGAGGCCGGGGCAAGTGAGGTTGGTCGATCCAGCCGTTTGTACGACATTTGTCGAGATTCCCCAATTCCCAGAGCTAGGCAACACGTTAGCACACGATCATGAATGGATATTCATTGCAGACCGTACGCATCCACTACTGAGGCTAGACATCAACTATAATCAGTTCCAAGGATAGAGGAGACGGACAGCGCACGCGACTCACCCATCAATTGCCCATTAGAAGGTGCACGATTAATGTAGGTGAAAACATCATCGTTGTAACCTAGGGTCAGATTCGTGATGAACAGCGAATTTAAGGCTGACAGGACAATAGTATACGGTTTCGTGCCATTCGCAATAGTGAGTCCCCATGGTTGGCACGTGGCGAGAGGATCGGTGACATTTGGATGAACGGAGGCCGGAATTGTTGGGGCGGGACTGGGGAGACAAGTAACATCGTTTGCGGCTGTGATTATAAGTAAGGACAAGAAGCAGACGAGCTGAACTGGACAGAAGCACACACAGTTTACGGTGTACAGAAAAGTATCGACACCTCCGTTATTCCCGTCAGAGTCGACTACAGCGAGCATGAGCGTTGATCCTAGAGTCACATTATCAGAAGGACTCATCATAGGAATGATCGGCACCGACCTTGCTTGTGGTCAACAGTCCAACTCAAGTTATTTTGATCGCTGCCAATCATGCTGGTCGTTGGGATACCATCGACCTCAAAGGCAATAAGATAATAAGGGGCTACGCCCAGTGCTGAAGTTTTATTCCCGGATGATGGGTACAGCGTTATTCGCAATGTTTGGCATTCCGAGAGAACCGTCCCGTTGAACTGGATGGAACGTATTAGCCCGCAGCATTCTTACAAGTTCGATTAAGTACTCGCCGTTGTAAAGCCCCAACGGAACTGGCTATCGTTCACAGAACACGCTGCGAAGAGCGCATGTACGATGATCATGTAAATCAACATCGCACACACCGTGGCGTGCATCTTTGTCAGTTTGTTTGTTTGTGGAAGACGATGCTACAAGGATGGGTGAACTGCAGGATGTTCGACAGCAAAATTTACCGCCGACTCAAAGTGCGATAATGTCCTGCAAGGCTGATGGATTGGAGAACTCGAAAGGAGCTCCGAGCATGGAGGACAAGAATAGAGCGGGTCGCCCATGAGTGATATTATCCCGACCTTGAACGGCGCGCTCGCTTATCCTAGCGAGACGAACAGAAGCGTAAGGCATGCGCCGGGCTGTCACAGAAGAAGGCGAATATGAGCCGACCCTGAGAAAGGAAAGCGTCAATACCCATCAAAGGTGGACGCCGTCACGACTCACAATGAGGTGGCTAGGCAAACGAGTTTATTCTTCAACAATTCCGAAGAAGAGAAACATCTAAGTCCAGTAATCAGGCACTTCTATCTCGGTCTGTAAACGACTGCAAAGTTGGTCCCGCACGCGCACCGAGCGCGAGGAGACTAACTTGACTCGAGGAATGATGACCCTTCAACTGCGACCATCCGACTCTAGCGGAGCACTGTAATAGTGACAGCTTATCCAAGTGAGTCGCCGAGCCACAAGCTTCCCAGTCAGCACACATGCTCTTGATCGCACTTACTGGGGATTGTTTCCCAGCTGTCTCGCATATAGGAAACGCTGGACTATAGAAGCCACAATCCAGCCTAGCGTTGAGTTAGCAGCATCCCTCAGGGTGGTGAGGCTCTGCACACCTTCAGTCAAAGTTTCACGAGCTTGATGTGACGTTTGTAACACGGATTCGACGGCTTTCCGCGTAGCGGCGTAAGCAGCAAGCGCGAATGAATCGCCCTTGTGACGCTAATATTCATGGTGTAGTACTGCGTTCCTCTCCATTGAAGCTTGAACGGCGGAAAGTAAACGGTTTACGAGGACCAGATGGTTGTACGCTTGTGGTAGGTTGAGGCAAAGTAGAGGAAAAACTCCGCTACAGGCGGCCCGGGGCGCCTGGGATCAATCGTGACTCGAAGCGGTCTCACATTCTTGCTCCTGCGTTCATGTCCCCGCCACCCCCACAATGCTGATTGCCGTCTCACAGCTGTCGAAGAAACAGCGTGTAATTTACGGGAGGCTATACCATGCACCAGCGATTGTTCACATTCCCAAATCCTCCATATTTCGCCTCGGTTCAGCCAAATCGACCGAAGCTCTGTTCCGTGATGTCTCGTGGTCCATTCAACCCCAAGATGCCTGGGTCGTCATGTCTGCGGGGTCGGGAAACGCCAAGACGTCTCTTCTACACGCCCTCACAGGCCACCTAAGGATCTCGCCTCCTCCACCCCCACCGGACGGTTTGTTTCCGTTCCTCCAAGGGCGGGACCCATATGATCACATCTCACTCGTCAATTTCGCGCATCGACCTCGTGCGGCTGGCGGGGCTTTCTACGACTACACTGCACGGTATGGAGCGGTGCGAGAGGAAGATAAAATAACACTTCGGGATACGTTCTTCCCCGAGACGGCGCGTCCGTTGCACGAGCTGGCGGTACCAGCCTTCCACGAGCATCCTGCGGAGAACCTGGCGATACGCGCCGACGCGGAGAAGGAAATTGCACGCAGGGCCTTGTTTGAGGAGTTCACGGAGAAACTGGGGCTCAGTGAATTCTTGGACCTCCCTATGATCGCGCTCAGCAACGGGCAGACGAGGAAGGCACGAATCGTCAAAGCGCTCCTCGAGCAACCCGAGTTGTTGATACTTGACGAACCACTGAGTGAGTTGCTGTTTATGTAGCGTTCTATCGTACATGACGTGCAATATACTCCTTTATGTTGGACATGACTGCCACGGCACTATTGCTGATACCTATGGGTGATTCACAGCTGGACTTGACACGGGAACGCGTAGTCTGGTTTTGTCTCTCCTTCAATCTCTTCATGTTCGGAACGCACCACATATAATCCTGGGCATGCGCCCACAGGACCCGATTCCAGACTGGGCAACACATCTAGCATTGATACATAAAGACGGGACCGTGCACGCAGGAAATAAGGAGGATGTCTTGCATAAGGCGTCCACTTCCTTGCATCATGGATGGCGAGCTCCTGAGGCAGCGGCCACGCAAGCCACTGAGGCAGAAGATGACCCGCTGGTCAGCCTTGCGGGCGTGAATGTTGCATATGGCGACAGGAAGGTACGTCGGTATGTGAACCCCAGACGGTAAACCCTAAAACAACTGCCCGACAGGTCTTGAAGAACATCTACTGGACGATCCGTGCCAATTCTCGCTGGCACCTACTCGGGACTAATGGCGCGGGTAAGACGACGCTGCTCGCACTGCTCACAGGCGAGCACCCGCAGTCGTACACGCAGTCCGCGAAGCTCACGCTCTTCGACCGCCCTCGCGCCAAATGGCCGACCGCGCACCTCTACGCCCGCATCGGACGCGTCTCCCCCGAGATGCACAACGCGTTCCCGCAGCGGCACGGCATGTCGGTGTGGGACGCGGTCGGCACGGGGTTCGAGGGCGGCTTCGTGCCCCGCGGGCGGTTCAGCGCCGGCCTGGGCGCGGACGGACGCACCCTCCCTGAGGGCGGCGAGGAGGAGCGGTGGCGCGTGCGCCGCATGTGGGACGTCGTGCGCGCGCTGGGTCCGGCGGCGTGGCGCGGTGTGCCCCGCGGTGAGGACGAGGCAAAGGAGGCGGAGGAGTTTGCGAAGCGGCCGTTCATGGACTTGTCGCCGGGCGAACAGTCGGTCGTGCTGCTTATGCGCGCGTTAGTAGGTCGTCCGCCGCTCGTGCTTCTGGACGAGGCATGGGCTGGCATGGACGAGGGTATGGTCCAGGCTGCCCGGACGTACTTGCGCGAAGGAGGAGGGCTTGAGGATGGACAAGCATGTGTCGTTATAAGTCACTGGGAGGAAGAGGTTCCTTGGAGCAGAGAAGACGGTGTGAGGAGATATCGTTTAGAGGACGGGATAGGACAGGAACTTTGAGAGGAACACCTGGATTTACTTTCCTCTCAACATAGATGCCCGTACTGCTCAAGCGTCGAGAGTTCGCACATGATGACAGCAAGCTGCAGATCAATGAGCAGAGCAAACTAGAGAGATAAACATCGACATGTCATACAAAGGGCGAAGAAAATTAGAACTAGCTTCTCCTCTTAGCATTCGTGCGTCTCTTGGCTGCCTTGACATCCTGCTCGAACCTGCTACGCTTTCTTTGTCTCGGACCCTCATCGCCCGCACCTTCGAACGCATCGTCGCGACTCCTTGTCCGAGAGCGCGCCAATACACTCTGCTTCTTCCCCTTCTGCCTGAGCTCCTCGTAGCCATCACCTGTGACAGCATGTCGACTGCGCCCAACCGACCGCAGGATATCGCCGAACTCGCTCTCGAGACCACCTCCGCGCCCGTGACGTCCCGTGATGCCGGTACCACCGAGCGCGAGGTCTTCCTCGTCCTGCTTGCGCCGCCTCGCGTCCCGTTTCTTCATCACGAGACGCGTCATGTTCTCTTCCTCGAACTCGGTCATGCGCTGCAGCTCCCTCGCCCGACCAGACATCGCCGCGGGTGTGAAACCCAGGCCAGACGTCGATTCCACATGGGGCATAGAAGGGTCGACACGAGATAGTGAAGATAAGGCGGAGGGTACAGGAGCACGACGCTGCTTGTCCTTCTTGCCCTGTGGCTCGATGTAGGGGACCGGGGCCAGCTTTGGGGGACGATAGATCCCTTCGCGCTGCTGGCCTTGCTCATCGTCACCTTCCGCGTCTTCTTCGTCAGAACTCATCTCATTGTTGACGAGGTTCTGCGGGTTTGGCTTGAACGCGAGAGGATCTGTGGAAGCGACGTCAATGGCTATACCGTGGGCAACGAAAAATGACCACGACATACCATTCACAACGTTCTTGGAGGCTTCAGGTGACTCGTCTGCGACACGCACGAGTTTATCGATTTGGTAATGCATGCGCCCCTCGAGAACTTTGATCTTCTCCAGTACCATTCGCCCTTCGATCATGGCGTCGACCCTGTCCCCAGCGCTCTGCCCTCGTGGACCCCTGTTGCTTGATGAGAAAGAGTCAATCGGTTGCGTCTTCTCCAACAGTGAGTGCCCGAGAGCGCGGCGCGCAGAAAGTAACGACAACGACTGGAGATATGAGACCATGACTTGAGCTTTAGTGGATAACAGTGAGATGCCGTCTTTCGTGTCAACTGAAGACGTTTCCAGTCTAAGACTTGTTCAATTTTACAGCACATATTGTGGATGGAACACTTACTTCTCCTGCAGCTTTTTGACAGCATCTCGCGCGGAAGACATACTCTGCTTCATCTCGTCGAAGATGTCACAAAGCGCTTGAGTTGCACTGTCATCTTGGATGGGCTCGAGAGTTTCAGACATAATTTCGGAGGGCTAGGGAGGGAGAAGATCAGCTTAAGAACTTGTCAATACCAGTGCATAAGAGAATGTATCAGTCAACGGTTTTCTAGGCCGCCGTTCATGAGAACGTAATGCATAACATCAAGGTGTTCAGAGCCCAGTGCGTTTCATCTTATAGAGTAAATAATATTAAACGTATTCAACACACCTTCTGGGAGACCTTTTACGTCGAATCCGTCTCTCGAACAGGACAAGGAGGGTGAGGGGGATGGTGGTCGTCGTTCAACATTTTTTGCCTCCTTGATCGCACGCGACCGAATCCTATTTTGTAGCCGCTTTGTCATCATTTCCCACGCGCGCGCCGATTCGGGTGAACGGGCGCTCTGAGTTAAGCTCGTGCTTTGCAGCCAACCACGACAATGCTCGCGACGACGTCCGCGCGAGTGTGCGCCACATTTCCCAGTCATGCACGCGCCATACACGCCTCTTTGATGCGGAGAAATCTCATTGGTCCACCGGATCCCATCTCTCACCTGAGACCGGTGATCTACGACGATGCGCCTCCATCCCCGCCTACAGACTCTGTGCGGCATCCCTACTCGTTAGGGGAGTTCGCAGGTGATACGCGAGAGTATCAGTGGAAAATGCAGAGACAGGATTTGGACACGTACAACCACACGTTCTGGACGAATGTGAGCTCGAAGGGTCCGGTGTGTACGCGCACGCAATAATGCCTTCTACGCAGAGCAATACGCGATTTCAGGCCGCCAAGCAGGCGCATCTCGATGGCCTCCCTGATACGTGCACGCCACTCGATAAAGAGTTTGCACTCTCGGATTTCTACGTGAGCTGGGTCAAGCAGGAGAAGGCACGGCAGGCCGAGTACGATGCGGAATGGAGCAAGCGCAATTGGTCAAACATCTTATTAGGCACAAGACTGCAGTATCAGAAGCTGTTTCGCAGAAAGAGCTCAACAGCATAAGATGACGAAATCAATGGATATTCCCAGTGTAATTGTTATTATGGTGCACATTCTATGCCCAGTTGGCATCCTGCTCTGCCAGCTCACGGACCCTATCCGCCAGGTCCTCCAGCTTGAGTTCCTCCACCTCGAAAGCCTCTGACTCGTAGTCGTTGAGCAATTCAGATGTCTCGTCATTCGAAAGACCAGCCCAGCGATTGACGACCTCTGATTGTGTTGGCGTAGCAAGCGCTTGCTGAGGCGAGAGATGATACCCTTTTGGCAGGTCCTCACGGTTCAAACTCATGATCGCCTGCAGCACACTGTACAGGGCAGTGTTCCGGAATCGGTCGTTGACCTCAGCATCAGACACGTTAGCTGTTTGTCTGAGTTGAATCCAGCTGCGAAGCCGATGTCAGCTATGGAGATTGCAATGTGAGACTAACGTACTTGTCGTGACCATAGATTCGACGCCAGATGCTTTTATAAGCCGTCAATTTGCGACCTTCAGGAAGCTAGCACAAGACAAGTTGATTGCATGCACATGAAACTAGTCAAGAAACTCACTTTAGCGTTATGCACAACATGTAGCGCTGTGGCAAAGTCATCGACATTGTGCTCGTTGTCTTTCATGCTGAGAAGATCTGCTATATCTTCAGCAGAGAGTGTCTTGCGTTGGAGAAGTCTCTTCACCAGCCGCTTGAAAATCTGAGTAGACCATGAGCAGTGAATGCAAACATATAACGGTAACACTTACTCGGAGCTGTCCGCTTCGGGTGTTAAGCCTTGACGCTGTCGCTTGGGTGATAGCTTCGACTTGTTGGTCGAGTGACTGCCGCGTCCGCGCAGGTTTGACAGAAGATTTGAATTCCTCGATTAACCGCTCGTGGACGCTCACGGAATTAAGGCCGTCATGGAAGACTAAAATACGACGGAAATAGTCCATCAACGAGAGAACAGCCGAAATATTGAATGCACGCACAGTCCACGAAACGTTCGTCCACAGTTGACTCGCTTTCATACACCTGTGCAAGGTAGGAAAGCTTGCCGAGACTGAGCATGAACTAGGAGCTTGGAATAAGCCAAGCGATGAGATAACGAGGTGACAGTGCACGTACGTGTTTTGCAGAAAGCTCGGAAGCGTGGTCTGCCTCGGAAAGCAGCGTCCTGGAAGCCGCGCCGTATCGTGCTCTATTGATATCATGTATCCACGAAAGTTGTGGGAACCCTCGCTTCTCGAAAAACTTGTCGAGATACTGGGGGCGCTCCTGGGCAAACATTACGCGTACCTCCCCTTAAAAAGATACCTGTGAGTCCGAGGAAATGAAGTAAGACGGACAAGATATACCATGTTGAATGTACCATTCAAACAGCGCGTTTGTGAAATCCTCTTTGAACGTGTCGACGTAAGCCTGGATCCGCTGGGCATATGGATTGTCCTCTGGCGGATAAACTGTATCGCTGTGGCACAACGATGCAAGAGCACTGTAGTCTTGATACAGCTCCGCGAGTCTGAACGCTTCTCTTACGAATCCAATTCGTCCTGACATATCTCGTGTAAGAGATAAAGCACTACTACAAAACCATATGAACTCACGCAGCATCTCAAGAACAGCTGGCCGGACCTGATCGAATCGCGACTGGAGGTCGCCCTGCTCTCTTGCGTTGGAGGGTTCTGAAGCAGCGACAGGACTTTGGCATTGTAAGCTAGCCGATCGAACTACGTCCAATACTATACAACATACCTTGACAACCATTGCAATCGCTCGGAGAAACTGACGAGTAAGAGAGCGGCCAACTCAGGAAGCTGTTGCTTCGCCTGCTCCCGGGATTTATCAACCTGACCGGAAGGTGTCTCGACGAGCTTCACGGTGGTGTCGAACAGTTCCGCAACGAGATCAATGATCACGCGTTGGCTGGTCCAGGGGTCATACATGGGCATCTGGAGGCCGTACAGTTCGCGGTTGAAATTGCGGAAGGCAGGGGCGGCCATAAGTACAGTCTAGGCCGAATTGTGAGTTACAGCTTTAAACACACTTCCCGGGTCGGAGGGGGCATACCAAAACGATGTCATTCACTTGGAAGAGTGTGTCCGGCACGCTGCGTGCGATTTCGCGAGGCGCGCGGCGAATAATGTTCAAAGCGTGCGGAAGGAGTGCGCCGATATTGCGTGGCTTGAGGCGGAAGAAGGAGCGCATGAGGTCCTCGTGATGGTCTTGACCGTTATTTCTCATATACTGCTCGACCGACTCCCCAAGTACATTGTGGACAAACCCAGCGCTATCAGAGATGTCTATCAGCCGATTCTTCTTGTGAAACGGGCGTCACTCACTTGAGATCCGTATTGTGTTTCCGCCACAACTGGTCCGCTGCATACAGCTTTTCGGCGTCGGTGGCAATGCTTTGGCGACTTCGTTGGGACATCTGGTGGGAACATAAGTATGAGTATGTCACAAGCAAGGAGTTGGCGAAGATAGGAATTACCTTCAGGAGGACTCCGTTCTCGTTGATGAACATAATCAAGAAATCGAGTCGTTCCTTTCGGCCAGATATCTGCGCCTGGAGATCATGACATGGACGAATGATACTTGGATCTGATTCCATAATGGCTCGACTGAGCTGTTCTGCGCCGGACATCAACGCGTCTTCATCGACGTCGGGTGGGAAACTGAAATTCAGCGGATTCTAAAAAATTGGATCAGTATTGCTTGTGATTGAAGTACATAAGCAGGAAATCACTTCAGGGTGTGTACCATACTGGATTGCTTGGGTCATGGTCGACTTGATGATGTTGGCACGGCCAGTTCTGTAGCTCACCGTCAGGATATAAGGCCGGACATCGGCGGAACGAGACGTACGTAGGATGGAAGTCGATGATTTTGTCAGTTTCAGCGACGACTCTCATGACTGTGGCCGATGTCAGCACGGTGAGCTCGTTTTGCTCGGGGCCGACACCAACACCAAAGGTGCGGGCGAAAGCAGCCTTCAATTCGAGGCGGTCAGTGTATTCGTTTGCTTTATATGCAGGTTTACGATCAGTATAGGAGCGAGGGATATCACAATTTCGGTCGTACCTGGTGAAGAGAATACGACGGCATCACCGAATTGGATTGCAGTGAGTTTACCCTTCAGAAGCAGCTGCATCCTCGGATGCATAGGCGCGCCTGAACTCGCAGTCTGTGGACAGGTGAGCCCCATTTGGACAAGAATGTCAGAGCTACTCACGCTTTGGTAAGGAACTCTATGGGCCTTCCTTCCCGAAGGAACTTCGAAGGTGCCTGAAGAGTACGCCAGAGGTACGATCGCATATATTCTACGCGGCAGTGGCACAGTGTCCGGTACCATCGAATCCACATCGTCTTGCCCAGCGAACGAGACCAGCACGATAAATTCGCCAGCGCTATACAACACAAATCAGTCATTTGAAAGACGACCTGCGACCTGACTTACTCAGTAATCTTGAGGTCCAATAGCTCGAGATCCAGATCGGCTGCAGTGCGCGTCCATGCGCGCACCTCTGGTCCAATATAGAGAGAGATGTCTTCATCGAGTGTGAGCTCCTCCCACCCCTCGACTGACATAGTCCAGCGCTGAATTCTGGCGTCGATCAGTACCCATACATCTTTTCCTGACATGTCGTCAGGTCGGTCCTTGATGATTATGGAGTTGATGTTGCCCCCCTCGACGGGCTGCGCTGGTGCGGGACGGAAAGCAGGGAGGATGCTGAAAAGGGATAGAGCGGGCGCTGGCTTATAGAAAGCATGAGACGAGATGTGATATTTGTGGCCCACTGCTGTTAGTACGAGACGGAACAGGCGGCCAGTAGACGTGGACGCCACATAGGTCTGGTCCTGTTCAGTGGGTGAGCATTGCTGGACTTGCAATAGACGTCTGTATACGTACATTTGCGCGAATGAAGGACGTGATCCTCTCCTCCTCGTCCAGGTCGAGGGAAGACCCAATTGAATGCTCGCCTCCTGCGAGGCCCATACCGAGACTGTCCCAGAAGAGTATATTACCGCCTGGGGACATCAAGATGAGCCCTGGTTCGCGTGCAGGGCTAAAGGGCACGAGAACATGAAAGGGTGTATCCATGCCAAGGCGGACTTTGTCTACTGGGCAGTGGAAGATGTAGCACGTTGGAGCTCCTGCAAACTTCTGGGAGCCACTTAGCTGCCTGGACGCGACGTTTCTTGTCAAAGAACACACCTGGGTGTAGCTCCAAATATACGACAATTCTGCTGTCGCGATCATAGCGTACCCTGTCACGGTGTCCACCTCGCCCGTGTACGCATCGCGGTAGAAATCTGGTGGACGATCAGCAACTCGGGCAGAGGCGTGGTTTGGCGTGAGCGATGCACGTACCAGCATTCTTCAGGGCAAGCTTGACCTCTGAAGGAAGATGCGCGAAGAGAGACACTTCGAGCTCCTCCGATTTTGCGAAGATGGTCTGTGGCTTGAGGCCGCGCTCTGTCTGCTCCTCTGCGTCCACGTCCATGTTCACGTTGTCTGACGACGTGTCGGGGGCAGCTGAGGGGTGTCTACTGACGCCGCGTGCAGGTGTAGCTAGCCTGCTGGTTGAAGCACCTGGTCTGAGGTTGCGTCGAATCTGTGGCGGGGTGCTCTCGCGCAAGGCACTTCGTTGGTAGATCGTGCGCCGGGGGGCAGGAGAGGGGGTGTACGGATGCATAGATATAGTCGTCAGCGCGCTCTAGTTCGACAAGTATGGCTAGGTGTTTTTGATGCGGTGTTGAGGAGGAGGCGAGATGGTCGTAGCGCGAGAGGTCACAAAAGGGCTGGCAGGAGGAGAGACGCGTGCCGGGTTGAACGAGTCGCGTGCGCGCACGTGGAAAACTCATTTCACCCACCTCCACCACCACCATCATGCTCGGCGTAGAGGGCTATGGCAGCGACAGTGACAACGACGACGAGCCTCAGCAGCAGCCGTCGACGTCTGCACTACCTCAGAAGGCCACTTCATCACTAGCTGCAAAGCTTCCGCCGCCAAAGAAGGGCGGGCTCTCGCTGCCTCCACCGAGCTCATCTGGCGTGGCCTCTTCGTCTGGGCTCTCCCTGCCTGCACCGAAGAAGAAAGCACCAAAGAAGATTAGCATAGGTCTACCAGCGTTGTCCCACGAGGACAACACGGACGATGTAGACGAGCGACCACCCGCGAAGAAGGCACGGCTCGAGGCGGGCGCAGGGGCTTCGGGTTTGCTCTCGATGCTGCCTGCGCCGAAGAACAAGAACCCTATACTGCCTGCGCAGGAGCGAGTGCTGGGCGGTGGACGCGGACGTGGGTTGGTGTTTCATACAGGGTCATCGCACAAGAAGGCACAACAGGCGACTGTGGAGGACGCAGATGAGGAAGAGGAGACGGCTGCGACCAACGAAGCCCCGATATCTAGCAGCATATTGGAGGAGGTCGAAGAGCAATCGAAGCCAGCCAAAAGCACAGCGTCTTCACTGCCTTTCCTTCCGCCTTCTCTGAAGGGTCGGGCGAACGTATCAACGGAAGAGCAATATACGAAACCTCGGACCGCAAGCGTGCGTACAACAACTCCTGCCGCGCCCGCGGTAGACTTCTTCTCATTAGGTGAATAGGCTATAACTTCACATCTTGAATCTGTACTGAATTTCTCCCAGGTGCATCTACATCGATGCCGCCGTCTATTCCGAAGGCTTCCACCTCGAAGCCGACAACGTCGCTTCCTTCCACCAGCTCGACGTTACCTATCCTTCCCGCCGTATCGTCTGCGCCCAAGATTGACGACTTCGTCCCACCGGAACCCACCCAGCAAGACCCGTACCCCGGCTACTACCTGCTGCCCTCGGGCTCCTGGGCGGCGTACGAGCCGGCGTACTACCAGAAGTTCTACACCAAGTGGAAGAAGGAGTACGACGCGCACGTGCGGGCTCTCGAGAAGGGGATCGAGAAGGGCTTCGAGGGTGCAGAGGACGCCGCGAGCGAGGTGAACGCCGCGGCGGAGATGGCGCGCGCGAAGGTCGAGATCCAGGAGCGCGAGGAGAAGAAGGCGCTGACGGCGGGCGGGCAGCACCAGCAGGCGGCCCCGAAGATGAACATCAAGGGTGCGGCCCTGAGCGGACGCGCCAAGGGCCGCCACCAGCTGACGACGCTGCTCAGCGAGGCATATTCGAACAGGGAGGCGTTGGAGGAACGGATTGCGCAGGGACGGAGGAACCGGAAGGAGGCTGGCAACAAGTACGGTGCGTGTTCCTGCCTCGTTGTCCCGCTTGCAGCCGGCTCATGTTGATCACAGGATTCTGAGCGCCACTTTCCAGTTCGTACACTCTTCACTCTCGAAGATGTCCGTTGTCTAGCTGTATACATTTGCGGTGCATGAGTCACACAAAATGTACGATACTTTTACATGTGGTGCCTCCGAATTTGTATTCGCTCGCGAATTACATCGTCATTACTAGATGTACAAGGAGATGGATAGTGTGCGCGTATAGATGAAGCCATCCGGTCTACGTGGCATGTTGGCTGGCAGCAGCACCATCGATTTACTTCTGAGACGAAGAGAACTCTGTAGTACATGGTCAGCAACACATCCAACAAACGAAAGGCGTGACTCCACGTACTCGTGACCGACTTTGTGCCCTCAGAGATGGCATGCTTCGCGAGCTCTCCGGGGAGAATGAGGCGCACAGCAGTCTGAATCTCGCGCGACGAAATCGTCGACTTCTTGGAGTACGACGCGAGCTCTGCATGTCTGTCAGTAACCAACATCATACTGCAGCACGTGTCCATGACTCACTCGATGCCTCAGTAGCAATGCGCTCGAAGATATCGTTGACGAACGAGTTGAGGATAGCCATCGCCTTGTTCGAGATACCTGTGTCGGGGTGGACCTGCTTGAGGACTGCGGCACGTGCGTCAGCTCGACCCCGATGTGAGTAAACAACACTCGACATACCCTTGTAGATGTAGGAGCTGTATGTCTCCTTGCGAGTTTTCTTGCGCTTCTTCTTCTCGCCGTCAGCTGCTCCTGCCTTGGCTGCGGTCTTCTTCGCACCCTTCGTCGCCTCGGGCTTTGGTGCCTTCGAGGCGGTGGTGGAGGCTGGTGCCTTGCTGGCGGTGGAGGCGGGCTATTATCGCACAGGCAAACGACACGTCAGCACGCGCTCGCGGCCCCCTCATCGCCCTCAACAGACGAAAAACCCACCTTGGGTGCCATTACGACGGATTCAAGTCGAAAAAACTGAAGGAAAAATGAGATGTGAGTGTGCGATGTGGTTTGTGAGTGGGTTGGGCTGACTTAGGCTGGTGGGTGTGGGGGGCAGGAGGTCGTGGTAAGAGGAAAAGAAGGGAGACGGTGGTGGATCGAGTTCAACGCGCGACGCGAGCCTTATGTACCATGTTGATCGTCACGTGCTCGAGCTGTTGGCCACAGACGCGTTTCTCCGTGTCCTCCCTCCCGTGTCCTCAGTTTCGCGTGCAACTCCGCCAAAACATGTTTATTCAGGCTACTCATGCAGCAGTAAGTGCTGAAGGATACAGGGTAATCTTTCCAGTCATTCCCACTGTCCCGTCGAGCGCATTCTCTGCCCAGACAGTCACAGCATTTTTGCCGCCCTCCCATGCACCACAGATTTTCACTGGCTGGTTCACCACCAGCGGATTCTGAGCTCGGTATGTAAACTTTTCAAACTGTGCTTCTGGAACCAACACCGAGGTGACGTCCAGGAGCATCAGCGCAGTCAGTGGGCCGTGTACAAGTCGTTCTGCCAAGGAGAAAGTGACTTGTGAAGAGGTTCACCACACACATAAACCTGACGCACCGGTATAACCCTCCATCTCCACTGCGTACTGCTTATCGAGGTGTATGAAATGTGCGTTGAACGTCAATGCAGAGAACCGGAACAGGGTAGTGGGCGTCGGCAGGAACTCAAAGGTGAAGTCTGGTTTCGGAAGGCCATCCACTGTGTTCACGACACCATCTCAAGCAAACACCTCTTACAGACTCGTGGGCACTCACCCCGCTTCACTATTCGTTTCTCTCTAGACGGGGGCAGATACACATGTATGCGCTTCTCCGACTGTGCTGGGCCTTCATGCGAGTCAGACGGCCGGTGCTCGATGCTCTGCTCCACGAAGACCATCGGTGTCCCGCGCTCAACGCCCTTCAGTTCCACGTTCTGTATGCGCGCGTCCGCGACGACTTCCGTGCTTCCGACCTGCAGCCTGCGGTCGCGACTCCACCACATCTCGCCTGCGGCCCACATGCGGCGCGTGAACGGCGGCGGCGGGCACACGTCTGCGTCTGTGCCGTCCCAGCGCAGGCCCGCCTCCGCGGTGTGAGGGTGGAAGAAGACAAGATGGTGCCCGTATGCGAGCGGGTGCCCCATGGCGGGCGGTGTGCTTGCGCTCGCAGGGAGCTCGCTGCGGGTACCGTCGCGCGTGGGCAATGTCGCGTACAGATCGCGCAGACGTTCGGGGAATATCCGCTCTTTGTACTGGACAGTCTTCGCCTTTGCGTCGTCCATCCACTTGTGCAGCGCATCGTGGTCGATTGCGGCTGAGGAACTGGAGGAGAGACAGCGGCGCCGGGTCGCCATACCGGCTAACCGTGAGCCGGTGGCCAAACGGATGAAAGACATGGCAGATGCGCCGCGTTTGTTGATACTGTGGAAGGTGTTGAACACGTCGTGCAGGCCGTCCAAAGTCTGCGTGTCGGGGTCGGCGAGTGAGCTGAGACGAAGAGCGTGGGCATGGTCTGCCGCCGAAGATCAGAGTTTGGGTCGGACGCCCATGTTCGACACTTCTGACGCCGAAACGACCTTGCCATCGTCTTCATACCTGCAGCTCGTTCATCACCGCTAGCCGGACAGCATTGTAGTGAGTGCGCAGTCTATTATATCTCAGAAAGGTGTTGATGCATCCTACGCGTCGCTTGAAGGTTGACAACGCGACAGGCGGCGGGTGACCTCCTGTCGCTTGAGTGGCGCGACTGGTCGTCTGCGCGTGTTGTGCACTCGTAGTCAAGCATCACAGAGAACGCTGAGGCCTGTGTAGGGCATCATTTCATTCCTGATGCCGTATGCGGTCCTCGATGGGTATGATGGCGCGGAGGGAAGACTGTTGGGAGAACAATGGGTGGCGGTTTTCGCCTTCGCGACAACCAGCACCTGTGATGGCTCGCTGCGAGCTGAGACACTATTGTCGGGGACAATAAGGTGCGTTCTGCTCTCATGCAGCTCTAATGTGGCTGGCTGAGAACGGGATAGATGACTGGCCCTGGGAGGGATCGAACAATAGGCACGCTCGCTGTGGATGGCATCTGCGACGCGTCCGACGCGCGGTGACACCCGATCGAGTCATACTGCCCTCTTTTGGCCTCTCCGCGAACAACACCTCGAAATTCGTGATCACCTCGAAAATCAGGATTTATTCGGGGGACAATGGGGCACGCACGCGCGTCGAAACACGAGGCGCGACGGGTGAGCATTTGAGGCCGTCGATTAATTTCGAACAGGGGTGGGCGCAAAATATTCACGGGCGGCTCTTGTGTCCCGAAAAGGCGAGTCGTACCCGGCGGCGCGGATCCATCTCTGTTTGGGAGACTGGGGTCAGTCGCTTAGTCCAGTCCGTAGCCAGGCCCTGCCGCCTCTCTTTCTCTCCCTCTATATCTTCCCGCTCACTCTCGTCTCTCCTCGTCCTCCTCGCCCCGCTCCTCGCCGCCGTCGTCGACCACAGCAGCAAGACATGTTTTCCAACCGGCTCTGAGCTCGTTTCACACCCACAAATTCCATCCGCGCAA